>CM044433.1:6180153-6193972 GCA_024363595.1 Xenopus borealis
ATTATTAGTTTAGTTTGTGCCATAAACTGAAATAACAACTCTCATCCAGCAGCCAATAACCACCCAGGCTTGGCACAGTGGCCCTCAATTAACAGGTCAGCGAGCTCAGCATTATCTCATTAATTAAAGCAAGGTTTGCTAATGAGTGGGCTGTTAGGGCTTATGTCTCCTGCTGGGACAATCTGCAGCCATTCATCTCAAGAGAATGACTTCATTTGTCAATGGAGGCCCATGCCAAAAGGCTACACAAGCGACACAATGTGACAAATGTCTTGTCGTGAACAAAAAAAGGTCACCATGATGAGGCTCAGGCTTTGGGCCAAGCCATTGGGATGTGCACACTTCATTTCCTTTACTGACAGCTCAGGGTCAGGGGGGTCATCAGTCGGAAAAGTGCTTCCCCACCCGGCTAATCTGTCTTATAACCTCCGGCGGATTTTATGCTTGCTCTTCTATAACGACTAGGGCAGAGTGTTAGTCTATCATCGCCGCTTTCAACAAATTGCAAGAGTAGTCCTTTTCCACATCTGCTGGAAGGCACTTGCAGGCCATGAGCACACACTTGGAAATAAAAATCATTCCTTATGTTTCCTGTGGATGATATAAAATGTCTATTTTGCTGACTTCTACCCAGCAACTGGGGAGGGGATGCCATTGGTATATATTGGATCCATGAATACTGTACACAACATTGCTCACCAGATGCTCAGTCGTGACCTGTCCAGTTATTAAAAGCAATAAATATATTTCTGTTCTCCACGAAATGAACATCATTCATTTAAATGAAATGACGCCACCCTGGCATTTGTCCAGGGAACGCAGGCACCACTGGTAAACAAATGTATGAGGTAAAACTGCTTATATACAGGTCAAGCACTGATTTCTAATAGTCATATATTATTTTTATAATCACGGGATTCTGGGAGTGATTATATTACTAAGCAGGGCCGCCATCAGGTTGGCTGAAGTCGCCAAAGATGCTGCCATCGCCAAGGAGAACAAAGAAGATAAACTAGAGAAACTAACCACTCATTTTTTTAAATCGTTTTGGGGCCCCTGACCAACATAGTTTTTTTTTTAACTTGTAGGTTTGCCCTGGTCACCAATTGTTTTATTTCAACATTTATGGGGGGCCCTGGCCACCAATGATGTTTTTTTAAACTTTTATGGGGGGAGGCTGACTACCATTTATTTAGTTTTTTTAACTTGTAGATACAGCACTGAGCAAGATGTTATGTGCTATAAAAATACATTAATAATAATTAGGGGGCCTGGCCACCAATAGTTTTTTTTAACTTGTAGAAGGGGCCATGATAACCAATGTTTTTTTTTTTTTTTTTTTTTACATGTGAGGGGGGGCCATAGATTCCAATTGTTTTTTTGTACCTTGTGGGGGGCTCTCTACTCACAAATGGGTGTTTAGTGTTCTTGTTTTCAAGCCAATCCCGGGCCAACCTGGCCAAGCACCCTAGGCAGCCTGACCAGTAGTAGCGCTCCAACCTGCATGTGTGAAAAGACACGAGCGTGAAAAAGACGCAAGCATTCGTAAAAACAGACGCAACAAGAGGAGGAAAGCCATCAAGAGCAGCAACCGTGGAATGGACAAGGGGGTAGGAAAGGCAGAGAAGGTGCGTGCCTGGTGCCCCCTGCTTTTGTGCCCCAGACACGTGCCTACTCTGCCTACCCTTAGGCCCGACCCTGTTTCATGCCCATGTCTGTATGACTTTTTTACTGCAGTGTGGGTATGTGGGGGTCTGGGGCCGAGCCTGTAACAGGTTGTGCAGGTCTGGAGAGGGATTTGGATAGGGGCCCAGGAGTCCCAGAAAATTTTGTTGTACGAGGCCCCGTGATTTCTGATGGTGGTCCTGTCACTAAGCACCATTAATAAGGATATCATTTACAGGGTGCAAATGGCTCTTGTGTATTATATCTGTATTGCACTCAACTGAGAGTCATAATGAACTTGGGCTTTGTATAGGTACTTAGACTATAGATTTTGAATGCTTATCCACTATTTGCTTCAAGTATGAACCCCTAAATCTTGGACATCTTTCATTAATAGGCCCCATGATGTGCACTAGGCAGGGTGCTCCCAAGAATTGCTCCCATGCAGCAGCAATGATAGAAACAAGCTCAGCATATGGAGCCTCTGTAGAAAAAAAAGGCTTCAAAGAAAGAAAATCTCCCCTGACAATGTGATTATTCCTTATACACTGAGCTTTTATTACATTCTAGAACCGCTAAGCACTTCCTTGATACATAGCCCCCTCAATCCCTTCTGACAAGTCCTCGTTCTCATTTCTAAACAAGGTACAATTACTCCATGTTCATAATTCACATCAAGTGAAGCAAAACTAATATAATGATAATTAAATCAACCCACGAGATGTACGATCACAAGATGATGAAGGAAAAAAGCCTCTCCGGCTTCTAATGAACACATTATTCTAATATTCTTCTGGAAAGACTACCTTTTGGAAAAATAAAGATTGAATTTGTTCTTCTATATCTGGGGTGGAATTGAATTTGAGCTGAAAAGATTTACTTGTGTATTGTAAATGTACCATTCTATTTATATGCTATCTATCTATCTATCTATCTATCTATCTATCTATCTATCTATATATTTGTTATGTATCTATTATCTATCTGTCTCTCTCTCTCTATCTATCTATCTATCTATCTATCTATCTATCTATATATTTGTTATGTATCTATTATCTATCTGTCTCTCTCTCTATCTATCTATCTATCTATCTATCTATCTATCTATCATCTATCTATCTATATCTATCTATCCTTTGTCTATCACAGGGGTACCCAACCTTTTTTGCTCGTGAACCACATTTAAATTTAAAAAAGAGTTGGAGAGCAACACAAGCATGAAAAAGTCCATGTGGATGACAAATAAGAGCTCTGGTTGGCTTTTTTGTAGCCCCTATATGGACTGGCAGCCTACAGGAGAGAATGTTTGGCAGGACATCTGTTTTTTATGCAACCAAAACTTGCCTCTAAGCCAGTTATTCAAAAATAATCACCTGCTTTGAGGCCACTGGGAGCAACATCCAAGGGGTTGGGGAGCAACATGTTGCTCGTGAGCTACTGGTTGGGGATCACTGGTCTATCATATAACTTGTGTGTACATAAACCCTTGGTTTTAAAAAAAAAAAACATTGCCCCATCTGTATAAGTTGCTACATGTCAAAACAGAGTATATAAGGAATTTATTAAATAGTGCATGGTGGACTTATACCCCAAGTTACGACAATACCACAATCTCCATCATTGCACAAAGTATAAAGTGCAGGTAACTTCTTTCCAAGGAAACAAGTTTACATTTCATCAGTTGGCTAGAGGTAAATAACAGTGATAGACAGTGGGGTTCATAAGTGGCACTCATCATCATCAGAATTTTTGTAACAGGTCTGTCAACCCTAGGTCCTGATGGCATTTTCCTTCCTCATCATTTAAAGCAGTATTTCTAACACACGTGAGTGAAAATTTCTGATGCAACGAGCTCTCCCATACAGCAGTACATGGAAGTGAAGGCCTCTGTTGACTGTGTGGGCTGATTAATAACTAGGGATGCACCAAATCCAGGATTCAGTTTGGGATTTGACCAAGATTTGGCCTTTTCATCAGTTTGGCCGAATCCAAGTGCTTGGTCGAACCAAATCTGTATCCAAAAAATCACACGACTTTTCATCACACAAATATGGAATTCAAGAATTTCTTAACAACCTGCTGCACATGTGGCTCTCTTTCCCTAATTTACATATACAAATTAGGGTTCCGATTTGGTTTGGTATTCAGCCAAAGCTTTCATTAAGGATTCTGGATTTGGTGCATCCCTATTAATATCCCCCCTCATACACTTGAAAAAATCAGGTTGCTGATCCGCTTGGTTTTTACACTTTGCCCGGTTGCCTACACTGCAAATGCATTACAATACCAAACCGCTCCAGGTCAGACACAATGTACCAATTTTCTCAGATTATTTGGAATTGATCTTCTTGGAGAATCTCTGCCATTTTCTCCCCATTTATAAGTAATCCCTTTTGTCTTGCACAAGTCTAGTTTTTTTTTAACACCTGGAATTTGGCCTGTGACTTTTCAAAGACTTGCTTTATCGGTTTAATATTTTTAGGGCTAGAGCAGACGGGGAGATTCGGGGGCATTTTGTCGCCTGGCGACTTGTAGCCGCGACTTGTAGCCCCCGAATCTCCCCGTCTGCTCTAGCTCTTAGACTGAAGACACTGCACCCTGAACTTTCTTTCATAAATAAAGCCAGCATGGGGGAGCGGGAGAATGTATTCTTTAGAAAGTTTTGTTTGTACTTTCAGATACATCAATATGCCCACCCCCACCCCGCTTGCAATGGAAACTTGTTTATGGAGGTTTTTTGTTGGCTTTGCGTAAAACAAGCTTTTAATTAGTCCAAAAAAAAAAAATGCTGTATCCGTTTGTCATAAGGTTTTAGGTTTTGGGAAAGTTTAGTGTACGAATTGTTTCCTTTTTGAGTGTAAAACCACTTCCTAGAGTGATTTCTCTTTCAGTTTCACACCATTCATCTCTTAGAAACCCCATACAGAGCTCAGATCATTGGAAAAGGATAGTTTCTACTGTCGATGACCTAGTGACCAGCACTGCCTGGTGAAGGATTGCATAAAATCATCTAAAAAACCTTACAAATTTATTTACACATTTAAAGGCACAATGAAGATAATCTGGCTCCCTCAGCTATTACAGACATTTGGCTGGTAAGGAGTTCAATTATGTGGTTACTGAGGTTGAAAAAGACCACCAAGCTGCAAATATTCATTGTATGATGATCCATTCAGTGCTGTCCAACTTCTGTCGTACCAAGGGATGGAATTTTTCTGGCCTACGTAGTGGAGGGCCGATAATGGAAGCCATTGTTGACCACTTCCTATTTTTAAACCGAATCCACTTTAAGCCACACACCACAAGAACTTTTAAGACCATGCCCACATTAATGGACGTAGAACACCAAAAAATCAAATAGTTGGTGTTCACCTTAGGGGTCATAAAAACAATTTCCAAATGCCAACAAATCTTACAAGGCTCATGTCCCACAGGTAGCATAGGGCAGGCATAGTATGGCACACACAAGGAGCATAGGGCAGGCAGAGTATGACACACATGAGCATAAGGCAGACAGAGTATGGCAAACACAGGGAGCATAGGGCAGACAGAGTATGGCACACACAGGGAGCATAGGGCAGGTAGAGTATGGCACACACAGGGAGCATAGGACAGGCAGAGTATGGCACACACAGGAAGTATAGGGCAGGCATAGTATGGTGCACACACAGGAAGCATAGGACAGGCATAGTATGGCACACACACAAGTATAGGACAGGTAGAGTATGGTATACACAGGGAGCATAGGATAGGCAGAGTATGGCACACAAGAAGCATAGGGCAGGCACAGTATGGTACACACAAGGAGTATAGGGCAGGCATAGTATGGCGCACACACAGAGCATTAGATGGGTAGAGTATGGCACACACACAGGGAGCAAAGAGCAGGTAGAGTATGGCACACATGAGCATAGGGAAGACAGAGTATGGCAAACACAGGGAGCATTGGACAGACAGAGTATGGCACACACAAGAAGTATAGGGCAGTCATAGTATGGCGCACACACAGAGCATAAGATGGGTAGAGTATGGCGCACACACAGAGAGCAAAGAGCAGGTAGAGTATGGCACACATAAGGAGCATAGGGAGGGCAGAATACAGCAGGAGACAGGGAAATCTAACAGGACCACTTAAAGATAAACAGTTCATATTGTGCTACATACAGTGACACAATGCTGGTGCCCCTCCAGCAGTTTGTATGAAGTGTGAACAGGTGAACAATGTCAACAGTTTCAGTCTTGGTCTGAGGTGTGATCAGTACAGACATCTTTACATAACATAAGCAAGCACACTTTCACGTGGGTTGGGGGCACAGGCTTCAAGATGGACAGCACTGATCTATAGGAAAGCAAACTCCAAAGCAGGTCAGCTATAAGGAAACCTCTGTATCTAGTCCAAAAGTCTTCTTTTGTGGATACCCATTCTAGAAGGACATCCAAGTATTTCCAACAAGTCATGCTAAAAAGGCATCCAACATCTCCCTACTAAACACAAGAACTGCCTTTACATTTCTTTACTGAAATGTTTAAACAATACTCAATAACTCTATATAACAATGCTAAGCAAAAGGTGGAGATCAAACAGCTAGATTGTGAATATATCGTTTGTTTCTGAATAACAAGCCAAAGCTGAATACAGATGAGAAGTTTTCATGTTACCGGTAAGACTGGTGCCGGAATGATCTTGCATCTACAAACTGATATTATAAGCCCAGAGGATTTAATAGTTGCAGATTGTGGTGATTTATGATCATATATACAAAATAAACGGGTTATGAAGCCAATAGCATTTATTTCTCAGCGATTCCTTTGAACCCAGTTCTCAAGAGACATCATTCAGAACTGAATAACAAGGCCTTAATGAGTCAGTGAGCTTATAGATGCCTGAATGCTTGGGTTAGTTAATTAGCTATACAGTCATTAAAGCAATATTTATGGCTAAAAACTATACATATTCTTTAAATTTCTTTTGAAGAGGAGAATATCTTTCCTGGAAGGCATGTGACTTTTGTATTTCCTTTTGGTAAAACACAACCATCCGGTCTTGATTTGGATTTTCATAGCTTCAGAGCAATGGGGTTCGCTAACCCATTATCCCGGTCATATTGTTCGCACCCATATTTAGCCAAACGTGATGGTTCTACCCAATCATGGGCATGAATGGCATTCAATAGGGTAGTTTCGCCAGGTCATTTGTGACCCTATTCAGTATAGTTTGTTGGTCTAAATCAGGGGTCCCCAACCTTTTTTGCTCATGAGCCAAATTTTAATTGGTTGGAGAGCAACACAAGCATGAAAAAGTCCATGGGGATGTCAAATAAGAGCTCTGATTGGCCCCTATATGGACTGGCAGCCTACAGGAGAGAATGTTTGGCAGGACATCAGTTTTTTATGCAACCAAAACTTGCCTCTAAGCCAGTAATTCAAAAATAATCACCTGCTTTGAGGCCACTGGGAGCAACATCCAAGGGGTTGGAGAGCAACATGTTGCTGGTGAGCTACTGGTTGGGGATCACTGGTCTAAATGATGCCCTTTCAACTAGAAAATAAGTCTAATTATTGTTCTGTAATCACCTTTCCGGAAGCTAAGAAGGGGTGTGGCCTACAGGCCAAGGGGGCATGCCACAGCGTCATTGGGTGCATACGAATGGCAAAACATTGGAATCTGTAGGTTTAACAGGAGCAGGAAATTGTCATAACAGACGTTTCCCCAGTACTGACTTAAACTCTGTATTACATAAACAAATTATAAATAAGAGCAACATACATCTTCGGTGGAGACTAGATCTGCTGTATAGAAATAAAAAAAAACGACAGAAAATATTGCTTTTCACAAAAAAGATCATTTTAATCATAAATCGATCCATGAGTTGTTTTCCCCCTATGAATCAAAATATGTTACAGAAAGTTTTTCATAAAGGCACTTGTTAAAAACAGACGACTTCCTTTCAAAGAAAACAAAAAACATTTCCAGGACATTGCAGTAAAAATAGCTGCTACACACATTTTCTCCTGGCCTATGAAAAGGAGGCAAATACATAAAAAAAATATATATATATACTGAATTCATATCACAAAATCAAATGGCAATTAAAAACAATAAAACGTACATCAGTGAATTGAACCATTATATACAGCGAAGGAGGAACAAGACATTCTTTTTGGCTGTGCAATATTGCAAACAATCGGCATCGAATCACCCACGTGTGGAACCCAAGGCTTCATTGGAAAAAAAAAAAAAAAAAAAAAAAAAAAAAAAAAAAAAAAAAAACACAAAAAAAAGCAGTAATCAAGACATTTTCTCATGTACATATGAACTTTCCTAGCACTCCCGTTTAACGCTCTCGATAAAGGAAAACGCATTACAACATTTACAATGGGAATCGTATTTAAAATACAAATAATTAAAATATACATGTACCTGGCAAATAAAATAGTTCTGTAAATATAAAACCTCATATTATTTACAAGCAGACTTGAAATGATGAGAATGCCATGATCACATTTTTTCAGTTCATTTGCAAATAGTAAAAAAAAAAAAAGATCAGGTGTATATGGAGACAGTCCTGAGTTTCAAAACCCACATAGCTTAGAGATCAATACAGCCTACGAAACAACTCCTAGACTCTCGGATCCTTGGATTGTGGTTCGGCAACAGGCCTTGATTTGAGATCTGAACATAAAATGGCTGAAAACAGATAAGCCTCTATTTTTGTCCACGGTCGGTGAAACCAAGTTCCTTAAGGCAGGACGCAATAGTCCTAAAAGTAGCAAACACTACGTGTTATTTATGTGCAATCTTTTTTTCAAGTGAGCAACTGTATAACAATAAGAGCCATCCATCAGATCTTTACTAAGGAAACAGAGCAAAGAGCTAATTCATGTCACGGATTTGGTGTGTTTCCAGTCTTTTGAAGTCATGCACTGTTCGGCCATCTTGGACAGCCCACCAAACGATCCTTTTCACAGTACAATAATGTGCTCTTCAAGCCAATGATTGAATTCGCACTTCAGCAGCTCATTCGTCTGTGTCTGGCTGTACACCAAGCATAGCGTGCAATTCATCCGGAGTGTAGCCCAATAAGTTGTGAAGGTCGCAGACAAATCGGTACACATATCTCTTCCCTGAGGTCTTGTGGATAATGTTCTTGTCATAATAATACCTTAGTCCTCGACTAAGCTTCTCGTAGTTCATTTTAGGTTTGTTTTTCCTTTTGCCCCACCGCCGGGCCACCTGCAATGATAGGGAGGGAGAAAAACAAAATGTAAGTAACTAAGCAATGAAGACAAATACAATACCATATCAATGCTCAAGATAAGTCAGGGATCAAGGGCAGACTAGAAGGACTTTGATCAACACCAAGAATAGCAACTCAAAACTTAATGGATTCCCCGATGTTGCTATACCCAACTCAAAGGACAGCAAGATAGATACACACCTCATCTGGGTCAGCCAGCTTGAACTCCCATCCATCCCCAGTCCAGCTGATAAATGACTGACACGACTTATCCGTTAAAAGTTCCAACAAGAACTGCCACAATTGGATCGGTCCACTCCCTACAAAAAAAAAAAAATACATATGAATACATACAATTCCTAGAACATAGAGAAAATCGTGTTCATGGATCACTTGCTTTAATACAGGGCATGGCTGGGAGATGGGTCGGAACGATGGGAATTTAAGATGAAGAATATAAAGATGGACAGCCTACAACTGTTTATGACGGATTCATGTATTAAAGGTTCAAGACGTTGTCTTACCTGTGAAGCCAGCGAGTATAGATGCAGGAATAACAGGTTTGCCTAGTTCTGCTGGCTCACATCTGTCTTGGATATAATCTTTGAAGGACATAGGTGGCTTATTTAGACACAACGTCTGACTGCCATCTTCCTCAAAGCTGTCATATGACGGAACTCGTTGCATGTCGACAAGAGAAGATTGGCTTGTCCAAGACTGCAGTAGAGATTCGGTGCTCTCAAAGCTTTCTGTGCCGCTGTCTCCTGAGTCATAGTCTCTCAATTTGCCTAGAGAACAAATGCAAGACTTCTTACAGACTGCCATGGGCATACGTGTGAAATATTCAATGGCACAACCTACTCATGTCCCCAGACATAATATTGTAGTCAGCTGAATGTGTTGCCTTATGTGTTTGAGAAATATCCAACCAAGGTCTTCCCCCCATGCCAATTTTCAATTAGCCACTATCCCTCTAGATCAGTGATTTCCACGCTATGGGTCTTGTCAAATTAGGAGAGGGCCCAGTCTGACCCTCTCTTAGATACTAGAAATGGAAGGCAAGTTTGAAGTCAATCAAGATGGGCAACATATTTGCTGCATTATATTCTTCATAACATTTACCCTTTTAGGATTGAGCAAAAGCAAGTGTAGTAAATAACTTACCAGAATTTAGAGAATTGAGCAGCATGTTCATATTGCTTCTTGCAAAGTCCTGGCTGGTGGGCGGGTAGTTTACTGCTCTGGATTTAAGGCAAGAGCTGGGGTATTGTTGGAACTCTTGTTTGGGGTGGAGGAGAGTTTGACTAGTGGGCACTGAGCACATATCATTATACATTCCACTTTTAGGGTAATTGTGTACTTGTGCCCCACATTGCAACGGATCAGCAGTGAAATCTGGAGAAAAACAGTTAAACTTTTAGCAATATGCCGCAATACAACAGTTTAAGTTAATGAGAAGTTAATGAGAAATATATAAATGGAAATTGTGTCTATGTGTATTTCTGAGTGGTTCTTTTTACAAACCCCACTCCAATCAGTCAACAATAAACCCTGTCTTGGTGCAAAACTTACTTAAGGAATCTGCATTCATCCATTGATTTAGCGAGTCCCGGTTAGAATGGTCAATATACAGCTCCTGGACCTTTTCTTGATGTTCTGCAAAAGGCAAGCAAACTAGGTTCACAATTTAGTTCAGTGCTGGTCAACCCAATATAGGGCATTCAACACAGGAGCACCAGTCTCAGAGACTTTATTAGGGAAATTCCATCACCAAGTCCAACTACTTTTTAGCTTAAAGGGCTGAAACCCAAGGAACCAAGTGTAAATTATCTCTACTAAGCAGCTTGGGTGGTTTAGCCATTTGACTACAGTTTAGCTTACGTCTATGGAATAGGCTACAGGTTTCAAACTTCCAATGAACCACCACTCATTTAGAAACCATAGCCATTCTATAGTCTATAACCACAAAAGTCAGAATTGGGTTTAAATACAAAGATCAAGTTCAGATTGGTTCACTGCTGGTCACATAGTTCCTGATTCTGAAGGACTAATCAACCAAGTCACAAACAAATGCCCCCATTTAACCCTGCATAATGCAACACAATTGAAGTTACCTTTCATCATTTCTTCCAGATGTTCCCAAAGTATGTCACCAACAAAGTCAGGAGCCAGAGCCAAAAACCTCTCCTTCCCAAGGCTGCACAGCTCCTGTCCATTCATGAGAAACTTCTGAAAATTCACGTTCTCCAAGGAAAATTCCTTGGCGGCCCACAAAAGCCACTGAAACACGTTATTCTCATCCCAAAGCCATGGATCTAGAGAAAGGTCAGAAGCAAGAGGATTAAATGGGGCATCCAAACACCTTGGCAATATTTTTTATTTGAAGATAGATGCTGCAGTTTAATTGGGGTTAACATTTCCAACGAAAATCAATCAGTTGATGACCAGTTCACACCATGGAAAAGTTGACTGCCTAACACACTGGCACAATGGGCTATAAATCAGCACAACAAAACATCGGCACCAGACAGCTGCATCCGGTTACATTACTGTCACTGTCCGCCATGGCCAGCAGAGGCCGTCACGCTACATCAGCCAACACAACGAGCAGCCGATTATTGTGTTAAAAAGGGACAAAGTTACTTACTGCCGGAGATGCCAAGTCTGCATCTTTCCTTTGCAAAACCATTAAATGTATCTTTCAGCGCTTGACTCATCACAGCTTTGCTGCATGGGGTTAGCAGGGGTAACTCACAGCTGCTGGAATCTGAAAAGAGGAAAGAAAATAGTTAAATAAAAATGGAAGGAAGGAAGGCAAGACTTCTCCATGGGTACATTTAAGGGCACATTAAAAGCGCAAGTGGACATGTGAAGTTTTAAACCAGTTTCAAGTTTAGTAGAGGTGTTGCAAAAAACGAAGAGCATACCATGAGGGTAAGAGTCCAGGCCCGTTGGCACCGCCTGTTCTTCTTCGTAAGCAGAAAACAAACCACAGTAGAGGGAGGTCGGCACTTGGACATTGTCGAACGCTAACTGGCGCTGTAGACAAAGGGAAACAAAACTTCAATGAAACCGTGCCGACATCTAATTAAAGAAACTATCAATATTAGGGCAGCGGAACTCCTGATGATTTGGATCCAGCTACCAAACCCAATTGGGCCTTAACCCAGAAATAGCGATCAATGATATATAATTGGAAAATATGAATTCTCAGGATTTAAATCACATTAAATATCTCAAATGCAACTCTAATGACAAGGATACAGAGATTCCAATGATATGCCATGGACAGGGTGTGACCTACCAAAATTACTCTCACGTGTACGACAAAGCGCCCATTGCAATGCAATGTATTACTGTAATAAACCCTAGTGGCTAGGCAACTCATCCTACAAGCAAAACAGCAACAGTTTCAATATGATGGCCCTGAATCAGAGCTGCAGTGTAGCGACGCATTTCGCAGCCAGTTCCCATAAACAGACATCAATAGGCTTTATTCCCCATCAACCCAGAACTGGTCGCTAGACTGAATATGAAAGTACCAGGCAAATGTACATTAATCATAAACCAAATGTCTCGACAAGAGGCGGGACTCACACAGGTTAGGAAACAATGGCAATGACTCATTCAGAGAGAGAGAAACGCGTGAAGTGCTGGAGCAAAAGGTGGGTACCATGTATTATATGTAAACACTGAAGCCTGAGTCATTCGGAAGTAACAATGGCACCTGCTGTAATTTATACACTCAGGTCTGGACACTAAAATCCTCTGTTTGGTAAACAGAAAACATAATACGCTTCTCTGGCCACAGAGTTATTTGTTTAAGGTGCTAATTAACAAAGTCTTGTTTGCGGAATTAACAATAAACTACATATGATTCATACTTCAAGGCCTTAGGTTTTTTTTTAATTTTTGTATTAGTCAAAAAGAAACATAATGAATAGTCTACAAGCTCAGTAAGTAGACATTAGGGATGCACCGAACCCCATATATGGGGCCAAACATGAGCCTTTTTGGGAGGATTCGGCTAAATTAAAGAGCCAAAAACAAACCCAAGTATGGAATTAGAGTGTTTGGTGAATTCCTAGTTGACATGCAGAAGCTGCCAGGGTCTCCTCATGGACACTTGGCCACAAGGTTACTTGTCCTCTCCCTTAGACCCCCATACCCACAACATGTTGTAATCCCATAATAAGAAGCTGGCAGGGTTGTGGAATCAATTTGTAAGTGTAGAATCTATGACATTCTAGTCTATTAAAGAGCAAATTCCATAGATTGTGGGAAACATTAAACCAGTTATGATAGTGGTCAAAGGGTGTCCGTCACTTGTTGGTTTATTACCAATGAGCCCAACGCTTCTATAGACCTGTGAACAGAAGGAAAGCTCAAACAGTTCCCCTACAAGGAAAACAAGTTTTACCCCAGATCAATAAGTAGTGCCCATGCCGTGCCACTTCAGCCTTGACCTAATCATAGATACTTATCAACTGGTGACCAAAAAGTGTCTCATACTAAGTATAGATAATGTGCAGGAGGAGTTGTCTTGGTAACGGAGGAAGTAAATAAAACATTGTGGGTTTGAGAGTGCAAAGTCAGGATGCTTTTTTAAAATAAATAAATAAAAGGGGGAAATTCACATGAAACAGAATAGAAGCTAAAAAACAATTTTGGGATGAACTTACCTTGAGCATTCCTCTGTGACCGTTATAAACTGGAGCCACTTGGTCCATGTTCCGAATTCCAAACTCTGTCATTGGCCCTAGATGGAAGAGAAGACAAGATAGTGAGTTCATTCAGATTATGTCTTAGCAAAGCCAATGATCACTATTGTCTATTTTGTAGCAGTGACAAGTAGCTGGGAGAGCAGGTATAGTAGGGAGAGATGGTGTCTATAGTAACAGTGGATAATAGTCTCT
>CM044433.1:6204217-6230199 GCA_024363595.1 Xenopus borealis
AGGCGAAGTAAAGTCTAGCGTAAGTGCTAACGTTCAGGAAAATGTTCATCTTAGTGAATTCGCTAAATTATGATCCTTCGTCAGTGCGCAACTTCGCCTGGATTAATGGTGTGAAGTTGTGCAAGTCTATCTACTTCGCTAGAGTAAATTCGCCAGAGCCGGTGTTAGTGAATTTCCGAAGTTATGAATTGACGCCACGCTGGCGAATTAGCGCTAGCGTTAGATGCTTCGCGCTATAATGAATTTGGGCCTTAGGGTGGCCATACACAGGTAGATTAAAGCTGCCCATTTCAGTCCTTTAGACCGATCTGGCACCTTATCTGCTGATGTGTGGACTTACGACGGGTCTCCCCAATTTATATCAAGCCAAAAATCGGGCAGATATTAATCGGGCAGGTTTGATTTTTTTTTCTGCAACAAAGGACCGTATTTGGCTAGTTGATGCAGTCATAAAGCTCCCCATAGGCGCAAAGATCTTTCTCTGGCAAACAACCGATCTTTGCGAAGTCCGAACAATCTGTCAAATTATGGTACGGTTAGTGGGATACAAACGATCCAACATCTTACGATTTTTCGTCACACAGTCTGAAAATCAGGTTAGAAAATCTTTATCGGTCCCCATAAAATCTATCTATGTTTTAAAGGGCCAAGCAGTTGGGATCAAGTACACAACCCTACAGTTTTGCTGCAATATCGCCTGAAATGGTCTTTTTAGTTGATGGACACATCGGACATTTAAACGATCATTTTGAGACGATCGTGGTCTCACGATAACCATTGGATCTTTTAAAAATCTTTCCGTCTATGGCCAGCTTAAGACATTGGTGTCCATTTCCTTTAGTATAATCCGATTGTTTAGCCCCAGGGCCCAACATTCAGATGAACCCAATATCACCTGCTGTTGGTGGGCATATTGGGAAAAGATCTGCTCGTTTGGTGACCTAGTCAAATGAGCAGATCTTATCGTGTATGGCCTCCTTTATACAGAGGGGCCATACGATGTTGCCAAAACCAGCAGATCTCTCTCCAATATGCCTACCTTCATGTGGTCAACATTGGGCTGATCCGATTGTAGGCCCTAGAGTACAAAGATTGGATCACAACAGAGGAGATACGGGTGGCCGGATCACAGGACCACATCAACGAACAGATGGGGGCAGGACTGGACTGAGAATTAAAATAGGCCCTGGCATTTCAGGTACACAAGAGGCCCATCAGCCCACATAGAGGCCCAAACAGCCCCCACCAGCCCACTAAATACTTACTTTCTATGGGACCTTATAGCAGCCCCTCTGGCATTTGCCCTAACCCACAAATGGCCAGTCCGGGCCTGGATGGGGGCGTGATTCAATGGGATTTTTAGTCCCGTCCAATCGACATCTGGCCAACTTTCTGCCAGATATCGATTGGGAAAGCCCATCAGAGGGCCCCACACACAGTCCAATAAGCTGCTGACTGTCAGCAGCTTTTATTGGCCAGTGCAGACCACTAGAGTAGTGCTAGTAGCAAGGGTTTATCCTGTACCTGTACCAGGGGTTCCAGTCTGGTGCAGAATGAAACCATTACCCTGGATGCTAGTGTCTGTTCATGTTCATTAAGGGGCACAATTTTGCACTTATTTCTATCTTAGTAGATAATAAACCTGGATACTACTTGATCCCCAGTTGCTGTCATAAAGGGTAACTATTACTTCATAGTGTTTCTATTCAGAGATGAACCCTTTGCTGCTACACGTTCCCTGGAGCCATTTAATTGGGATTTCAATCTATATCCGTGACGTCACAGGCCAGGCATCTTTTCCTAGATGGCAGGTTATCAATATTCAAGGATAAGCAGAAGGGATTTGCCCACTGGGGGTATTATCTTTAGTAAGAATCAATGAGGAAAACATGCGCCGCTTCAATGCACAGTTGATCCTTTGTTCGTTATCTCTGCTGACTTTTGGTTATTTTCATAATTAACAAAGCCTGGTAGTACTGGCTTCCCTTGCATCCCGATCTGTGCATGCGGGCTGAGGGTGAGATTGCTACAGTGCATGCAGTGTATGGGGGGGGGCAGACCCTCTAGCTGCAGTGTATGGGGGGCAGGCCATACAGGGGACTGTAACAATCCCGCTACCCCCCCCCACCCTAGATGGCACTATAGTCAGGGATGTCCAATATGACCGCTTCATGTATTGTTAGACTGCAGCTCTCAGCACTCAATTGGTAGCTAGGTCATTTTGTTCTACTAGGATTACTGACCTAGGGAACATCTTTTTCTCCTGCTGTCCAAGAAAAGGGGGTTAGTAAGAAGTAGACATGGGGAGGGGTTATTATATAGGTGGGGTCCTGTGAGTGTTACACAGGGGAATGAAAGTTTATTTTGGGGTTACAGTCATTTGTTGTGACTCTGTGCAGGAAAAGGTCCAGAGCAGCTGACGTAGGGGATATCCTATGGGAAGTTCTGTTTCCTGGAGGAATCTGAAGTGGCCATTACCTCCTATACCCCACGCCTTGTATTATCCCAGCGCTGAGTCTGCACATTCTTATTTCTGTGATTGATCCTCAGGGGAGTTGACTTCCAGCAGCCATTGTCTATTTGCAGTGATTTTCTACTGAATAAGGCGTGTGAAACCAGTGTTGGCCCCCACAGATCTCTCTTTAATGATTATTTTTTTAAGTGTCAGAAACCATCGCTATACAATTACTGCTGCGGTGTAATGGCTTCATGAACCTGCTAATTAAGCCCTGGTATTAGGGTTGCCACCTTTTCAGGAAAAAAATACCGGCCTTCCTATACAGTTATGTTTTTTTCCCTATGAATAACATTGGGATCAACCATCATTAAATAAAATACCGGCCAGCTGGCAACACTACCGGTTATACAATGCTCATTCTCGTCTACCAAAACACCACACCTATGCCCCCCAGACTGCCACAGCAATGGTCAACCAATTGACCAGATCAGACAGTCTATAATAAATTACACTGCGTTGCTTGTAGTTCCCCCTACAGAAATAGGGATTGGTAGCACTAGATGTTATAGGTGACTAATATATAGGGACTGAGACTAGTGAAAAGTCTAAGGAGTGTAAGTGCTAGTTGAAATAGTTCTAGAAAGGTTAATAATATTCAGGGAGCAGACCTTGCAGCTGCAAGGGGGCCACATGAAGCCCTAATAAATATTGGTAAAACAGGACAACCTCTGGATATGTTGGGGGCCCTAAAATTAATTTGCTGCAGGGCCCAATATCATCTAGTTGTGCCACTGATAATATGCATACACTAATTTCACCTCTTTTGCCAGAAAGTCCATTCATATCATACGGGAGAACCCTCATGTATCGGTTGGATTTTCTGTTTGAGAGACAATCATTTTGAGAGTTTCAGCTGCCGACCCACTGCAATCAGGAACAATACAGAATATCAGACTTGTGCACAGGTGTGATAGTGTTAATAGCAACGGCTCCAAATACAGTGTAGTCCAGCTTCTTCCTCCATGTGCAAATACAACATTGTTACCCAATCACCCATTTGTCAGTGCTTTGACATCAATCATTTGTTATGCAATTATTTGTGCACTTTGCTCATATTTAATTAGAGGCCATCTGTTACTTTTTTGATGTCATTAAATGTTGTTCCACTCGTAGATACGTGAACAATCTGGATTGAACCCAGACTCCTAGCCCTGTAACCCATATCAACCAATCAAATGTTTTCTTTCACTATACTATCTGCCACACACCAGTGCAAACTAGTGTCTGATTGGATCTATTTCAGGGTTTCGGCTGGAGACAGAGAAACATATTCTGTAAACCAATGGTTAGAGCAGGGATCCCAAGCCTTTGTTACCGTGAGCTGCATTAAAATGTAAAATTGGGGAGGACATGCAAAAAGTTCTGGGGGGTACCAAATAAGGGCTGTGATTGGCTATCCCCTATGTGGACTGGATGCAGGTCCGGACTGAGATTCAAATTAGGCCCTGGCATTTCAGGTACACAAAGGTCCAAACAGATCACACAGCAGCCCAAATAGCCCCCCACCAGCCCAATACATAGTGACTGTCTATGGCAACTTACAGCAGCCCCTCTGGCATTTGCCAGAACTTACAGTTTGCCAGTCCGAACCTGACTGGAAGCCTACAGGAGACTCTGTTTGGCAGTACACCAGGGTTTTTATGCAACCAAAACTTGCCTCCAAGCCAGGAATTAAAAAATAAGCAACTGCTTTGAGGCCACTGAGAGCAACTTCGAAGGGGTTGGTGAGCAACATGTTGCTCAGGAGACACTGGTTGGGAATCACTGGGTTAGATGTTCCTGGCCAAAATACACATGTTAACACTGATAACTGGTGGGTGGATGGCCTCTTTGGCGGATTCGTCTTCTCTACAATGGCTTGTTTGCCATGATCTTTATGATTGAAGACCCCGTTTGTGGTCCAACATCTGGTCAGGCATGCCCTGAGCATCTAATCTGTTTGTTATTACTGTTGCTATGGTGGTTCAAAACCCCATTTGTGGTCTACCATTTGGTCAGATGCCCCCACTTCCTAATGAGATTGCTATTAATGTTATTGTTGTGATGCCCAAAGCAATGGGTGGAGGAACCATAGCAAAAACCCTACTCCTGTTGGTTGAGCACTCCCTATATGAGAATGGTCTTATGAAAAAGAGTATGAGCAGATCTTCTAGTTGAAGTTCTCTCTTGCCTTAAATACAAATGCATAATTTGCATATGTATCTAATACAGAGGCATGCTCTACATGTTTTGTTTCTGTTCCTCGTGAAGGTGACTTAGCACATGTATCAGTATTCTGATTGACTACATGATCTAGATCTGTGATTATAAAAATCCACTGATTGGCCATAGCTATGTCTTTTTAATGCTGGTTAATGTTCAGTCTAGCACATATCGAAGGCCTACACATGATCCTTTGGTTGGCTTATCTCTCCCACAAAATCTCATTATACAAATAAAAAGAATACAATTTTACTGTAGGCTGTAGGCTGGTTTCTACATCCAACAGTCAATGCATTTTCATCATGTCTTTGTAATGCTCTATCTACTTAAAGTCCAGTCTAGCACATATCGAAGGCCTACACATGATCCTTTGGTTGGATTATCTCTCCCACAAAATCTCATTCTGCAAATAAAAAGAATACAATTTTACTGAAGTAGGCTGGTTTCTACATCCAACAGTCAATGCATTTTCATCATGTCTTTGTAATACTCTATCTACTTAAAGTTCAGTCTAGCACAAATCTAAGGCCTACACAAGATACTTGGTTGTATTTATTATCTATCCCACAAAATCTCATCATGCATATAATAAAAATAATAACATTTTACTGAAGACAGCTGCTTTCTACATCCAACAGTCCATACATTTTGGTAATAGGAAATGATATTTAGATTCTAGTGGGAGTTTCCTTCCTACCCCAGAACATAACAAGCCCAGCAGTGTACAGACAGCGTGCATATATGTGTGGGTTGGTGTAAACATGCGGAGGCCAATGAGCACCACCATCATTTATTCACAGATGGAATTCCAAATAAAAAAATAAAAAAACGGAGCCCAGCATTCATCTCCCTTTAGCCTGAGAATTCTGCCTCTCCCTAATTGCCCGTAGATTGTTTCCATCCACCATTCATTATTTTAACTCAACAGACTGCTGCTGCTTCCAGTTCCATTGACATTTCATTTCTTGCCAAGATACAGTCATTTAGAAGTTAGATTTCTCCATAGGCGGGGGGGTGGGTCGTTGAATGGATACACACGTCTGGTTGTAAGATGATTTTATTTTGAAAAACAAGATTATTGCTACATGATGCAAGAGAGAAAGGAGGAAATGTCAGAACTGATTATATGTTTTACCTTCCAAACTGGACTTGGAATCAAATATGGAGCTGACAATCCCTGTTACACCCATTCAGTTTGGAACAAGGGAAAAAGCAGGCTGTACACTAGAGTATTCCCCTTAATGCACTCCCCTGCTTGCACTCATTTCCCATTCATATGGATGGGAATCACTCAGCCTATAGCAATGTCCCTGACTGCCTGTCACTCAAGTGCTCTGGCTGGTGCAAATGACATCTCCTACAAAAAATGTTCTAGTGCACAAGAAGAATTAGCATGACATTAGTATGGTACAAACTAGAGATGTGGTTGTGAGCTTGGGCCCTGGTGGTGCAGCTCATTACCCAAATCATCTGCCCACCCGCAGGACCCTAAAAGTGACAGCTGGGAGACAATAGCTCACTGACAATGGATACAGCCAAGGGGCCCAGGCAACACAAGGGGTTGTGTTCCCCAGGACCATTCAAGGTTGTAGGCCATGGTTCTCCACTAACTATTAATTAATAGGAATGCAACAAATTCAGAGATTTGTCTGAATCTTTCTGGTCTGGATTTAGTTCAGGAGTTATTCTAGTAGCAAAGCAAGTGAGTAGAACATATAATGTTATCCATGTCTCTACCCACAAATCCTCATTTGCTCTATCAAGTCTGGTGTTGAGGCAGCACATTTTTGTGGCCTATTTGGATTTCTCTGTTTAATATATTCTTGCTAAACAAAAAGACCTATTGAGACGAGATGGACACAGTAGATAGGGAATAGGGAAGCCCAAAGAATATCTTTATATACGCAAAGTTGCATCCATTTTTGTGCACCTGCCTTTGTGGGTGCTGTAGAAAATGAGCCCTAATGAGTGCCTCCTGCCTGCCCATAGTCTCCCTGCTTGGCTTGTGGGATTGACTGGTTTCCTCAAGTGCATATGGACAGAGCAGACAAGCTGAGCCATGGACACAGGGATTTACTGACTCAGCTAATATTATTACTGCAGGTTATTTGTAGCACCTTCTCACTTTCATTTTCCTATATTGTCTGGAGGCAATATCACACACCCCCACAGCATAGGCTCAGGTTACCTGTGGTTCTAGGCATTTTATTACCTGAAGTAATCAAAGACACTTGACCGCATTATGTCAGAATTTGCCCACAGGGGCTTTCCTCCACAAAGATAAGAAAAAGTCTCAGATGTCAGAGATTATAAATTCCAAAAGTGCAAAGGAGCTGGTGGCATTGCTTGCTGTTGGCCTAGGGAAATGGAATAGGGACTTTTGCATTTCAAGCGCCAATTCTCAGCTCAAAACAAGGGTCCAGATATATGGAAACAACTGTAGCAGCCATTCACTCATAGTTCTTAAATATTTGTGAAAGCAAATTATGAATCCCACTCTAGTTGACCTTCAGAGGAGCAAGATCCCCAACTCTGACCGTAAGGAGGGTTTGGCACAACTTAAGGTTCTTCTAGGTTGGGACTGGAAAACCTAGTGGAACCTCAAGCAGTTCCAAAATCTTCTTATGATCAGATTTGGGGATCATGTCCTCTGGAGGTCCACTACAAATATTAAAAATAAAGTATTACAGTCACCTAATTGTAAGGGCTCATTTACTAAAGCATGTGCAAGTTAAAATGCAGTTTTTTTTCACCCACAATGCAAAATTCCCAACCATGGCTCCAGCGTATTTGCAGGCAAACACAGTCATTGGGGTAAATTTATCAAAGAGTGAAGTTCCGCCACTAGAGGATTTTGAGAGGCCTATTTATCAATGGGTGAAAAGAAAGTTCACCCTTTGATAAATATGCCTTTAAAAATCCCATAGAAATGAATGGAGAGTGGCGGAATTTCACTCTAGTGGCGGAACTTCACTCTTAACTTCACTCTTTGATAAATATACCCCATTGTGTCCAACACGTCCAAATGAACGCACTTGTTGGCCTTCATTTTGAAATAGATGCAATTGTGCCCAGAGTTTGAGTGGAGACTTGTCAAGAAGTTGGAATGTAATTCACTGAGAGCAAATCTGATGCACCAATTGACCCAGTGTGCAGAGGGAACCCTGGAATAACTGGCAGTTGGAAGCTGGGAGTGGCCCCAGGTTTCCCCTGGCACAAATAAATGCAAATTAATCTAATTTGGAATAGGAGACGGGACAGATGCACTGGCGCCGGCTATAGAGAAGTATTTTTGGATGTAAGTACCTCAGTAAATGGTGCCAATGGGTGACCATTCTTCTATTTTTTTCACCAACATGGTGGTCCTCTATGAGCCCCATAGTACCATCAATTAATGAGAAAAATCACCGGTTGCATATTTCGAGATATTTGATCCATGTCAGCAGTTCCCCAAACCTCCTTCTACATTTGCTTCTTTTCACAATTCACCTTGGAACTAATTTCTAGTGATTCAAACATGGAGCAAGGCAGCAGCCACCATGCAAGCTTGTTGCACTTCTGGATCAAGACTATGAAAATTACGTTGCCTGCGAAAAAATTTTTATTAATTTAAAATTTGTATTATCTGTTGCTTAATTGAGTGCCTTCCAGATGGATGTATCTATTTCCAGACTGTCAATAGCAATAAAGATATGGCATCCATTATCCAGAAACCCATTATCCAGAAAACTCCAGATTATTGGAAGGCCATCTCCTATAGACTCTTGTACTATTAACTTTTGCAAACATTTTCTCTGTAATAATAAAACAGATATAATGAATCCTTATTGGAAGCAAAACCAGCCTATAGGGTTTATATAATGTTTAAATCATGTTTTTAGCAGACTTAAAAGGATACTGACACGGGAAAACGTTTTTTTTCCAAAAATCTTTGTAATCAATTTTGAAATCTGACATTGAGCTAGACATTTTGTCAATTTCCCAGCTGCCCCTGGTCATGTGACTTTTTAGGAGGGAACTGCTTTCTGGCAGGCTGTTGTTTTCCTTCTCAATGTAACTGAATAGTACGCAGTGGAACATGGGTTTTTACTATTGAGTGTTGTTCTTAGATCTACCAGGCAGCTGTTATCTTGTGTTAGGGAGCTGTTATCTGGTTACCTTCCCATTGTTCTGTTGTTAGGCTTCTGGGGGGGGAGGGGTGATATCACTCCAACTTGCAGTACAGCAGTAAAGAGCCCTATGTCAAATGTGTAGAAAATTATGCCCCCCCCCCTCAACAAACAGAAATATCTCTTTCTGCCCATTATATTGAACCAGACTGAGCTGCTACTGTATTTATACTACCTTATGTTCTGAGGTATTTGACATAATATTGACCCTGGGTTACTGGAATCAGTGTAGAAAATTTAGAAAAAAATAACCCCCCCCACAAACACAAAACTTAACCTCCATTTATGATATTGGGCCAGACTGAGTTGCCGGGTGAAACAGACTTACTAGTGCATTTCCAGATTAGAGTAGTTCTTTCCAGTAAGCCAAGCCAGCAATATTCCTGTTCAGACACATGAAAATATTTAGGAGCCGGGAGGCATTGATTCTCAGTAAGTTGCGTTACACACTCATTCATGTTAACCCCTGCTGCCCGGACCTATAGCACATGAACAAAGGTCATACTCATTAGACTGGGAGTCAGTGACTCAGGCAATGACAATGTAGGACAATTTATTGATGCTTTTCTTTTTTTACTTTAATTTTGCTTTGTTCTGTCGAGTCACGTTGTTGTAGTTTGGTGAGATATAGGAGATTACCTGTAATAAAAAAAATAATTAGCAAATGTGATCTTTTCTTCGGAACTCTTGTATCCTTTTCCCTAATTTGGAGCAATTTGCCTAAAACTGTCACAGGTTCAGCAGAGAAAATTACAACTTTGTCAACTGTCAGTGCATCTGCCTTTGACTTTTATAGCAACTGCCAGTCACCAGTGATGGGCGAATCTATCCCGTTTCGCTTCGCCAAAAATGTCATTTTAGACGCGTCTTTTCGTTCACGTCGTTCTCGATGCGCGACTCGTTTTTTTTTACGCTGGCGAATTTTCAGCAGGCGAATTTTTGCTGGCTTTCGCTAATTTATTCGCCGACGGTGAATCGTGAGAATTCCGAATAAATTCGCCCATCACTGCCAGTCACTGTTGACACCTTTTGGGCCAGAAACAAGCAAGTGTTTTTTTAAGGCTGAAATTTGCCACATCTATGCAGTTACAGGTAGTTGCCATGGGGGTACCAAGTGGCATAAAAACCTGATTTGTGGGTCGAAAATTCCCCCTGGCAATAGTAGGCACTAATGAGTAGCTAAGCAGTAAAACCATACTCACTTACCCTTTAATTTGGAGCTGTAGTAAAACAAGTAAGGAGGCTTTTAAGCCCCGGTTCATTCGAGTACCTTGAACTTAATACTTATAATAAAGGCTGAGGACTGATAGATAGGGCTCAAACTAGGGGTAGGCAGAATAGATATCTGCCTAGGGTACAACCTGATGGAGGGGCACATATTGGAAAATTATCCTAGAGTTAGTAAGTGGCACAAAGCCCATGATCAAGGGAATAAGTGACTGTTGGGAGCAGGTTACAGCCATGGTGGATGACTGAGTGGTGGGCCTTTGGCACCTATAGAACTTGGCCCTGCTGCTGATAGGAGCAATATTTGGCTACAAGATTTTGTGTGCAAGTATTGACTGTATATGGTTTCTAGCAGCTGGTCAACCCCAGAATGAAGGGCAGATGAGGGTATGGGTGCTTCCAGTGTCTGGGTTAGACCAAGTTCTGGGGTATGGGTCCTTCTGGAGCCTGAGTTAGAAAGTTCTCCCATATGGGTGCATCTCAGGCATGGGTTTGATTGAGTGTTGGGGTACGGGGGGGTTGTATACAAAATTCCTCAGCACACCCCTTACTTGATTTTCAAGGGTGCATACACTTCCAGGCAGCTTCAAAAACCAAATAATATTCAGGGACTTTGCATGGAAGGAGCACACCTATGTATGGCCAATGCCTTTTCAATCCATTTATTGCAGCAGAAAAAAACAGCACAAGCTTTCGAGGGATACCCCCTTCCTGAGGTGAAATCCACACTCAATGAAACCATATATTTAAATACATTCCTAAACATGTGACACCATCATCTGATCCATTAACCCCTTAGTTGTTTAAAATAGCATAACACAGTGATATTTAACACATAGTCCATAGTTCAGTCCATATCCAGCCATCATGGTATATCCGGTAGATTATAGATTTTAGTCTTAGTTTTGGCGTATTGGTGCTTGTGCTGCCTGTGTTAGACCAACAGCTGGCGGTTTCTTTCTTTGTTTTCTATACAAACATACTAAGTAATTAATCATAATGATAAGAAAATGTAAGCCATCATTTATCATGTTTACATATGTTTTCATCATTTGATTTTCCTCGGGAAACCTGTTCCATGCCACACTTGTACTGTTGATAGGGATAGACTGTACCCACAGAATGATTCATATCACCCCCAAAGCGCTTTCACCTGAAATCTCTCTTTATTAAAATAAAAACATACTCCATAGTGCACATGATCAGCACATTACTCACTCCCTCCTTATCAGTGCAACTAGGGGCCAAAGAGGCACTCCTTCTGATTCACATGCATGGAAGCTACACACAATGCATGGAAGCTACACAAAATGCATGGAAGCTACACACAATGCATGGAAGCTACACAAAATGCATGGAAGCTACACACAATGCATGGAAGCTACACACAATGAATAGATCTGTAACATGTCAAGCAGTGCTGTACTTTAACAACCTTCCATGGCCACTAGTATATCTTATCATTAGAATAAAATGTGTATGGTTACTTAGTATGATGCAAAGTATTGTCATTTTGTCTGGGTTCTTCTGGAACAGTTATAATCCCTTGTATTGTTCTCACTGCTCATATAACGGCAGTGTTTGCTTGCTTTATGGCAGGGTATATAGATACACAAAGTATTGCCCTCTGTATTTATATCAATATATTAAAGGACATTTGTGCAAAAATCATGTCCTCAGCTGGATGTTGCACACCATGCATTATAAATTAAAATGTTTGGTAGTGAACAAAACTTTCCTATTAGATGATGCACAGGAGAAGGAGACCCTGTGGCTTTTGGGGAGCCTAGAAGGCATAGAGGGTTCAGATGGAAACTGACCGATAACCAATTTACGATTAATTCATGATTAATATCATATTTCCAACATTTAGGGGGCTCTAATATGATTTTGCTGTGGGGCCCAGTAACCTCAAGTTAAATCAGTAATTATGACCAGCACTGGGTAGGGTTGCCACCTGTCTGGTTTGGATCCAGACAGCCCATTTTTTTGGAAGTAGGGTTGCCACCTTTTCTTAAAAAAATACCAGACTTCCTATATATTTACATTGGGCTCAGCCATCAAAATACCGGTCAGGCCAGTAAAAAAAACAGCCAGGTGGCAACCCTATTTGGAAGGGCTGTTCGGGTCAAAACTGGCTTCCTGGTTTTCCAAATTAGGAAAACCGGGCAAAATTTCCTGAGACTGACACATGATCGGCCAGTTGCCTATCTCCATATCATATCCCCACCCCTGATATGAGAGTACCGCCCCCAAATGTCACAGTTCTGCCCCTTCATATTATGGCCCTGCCCCGCTACATCATGGTCCTGCCTTTTCCTTCTCAATGTAACTGAATAGAATGCAGTGGGACATGGGTTTTTATTATAATTTTTGTATTGAGTGCCTTCCCATTGTTCTGTTGTTAGGCTGCTGGGGGGGGGGGGCTAGGGTTGCCACCTTTTCTTGAAAAAAATACAAGCCTTCCTAAATGTTTATCATTTTTTTCCTATTAATAGTCAGCCATAAAAAATACCGGCCAGGTGGCAACCCTACTTGGGGCAGCTTGGAAACTGACAATATGTCTAGCCCCATGTCAGATTCAAAATTAAATATGTTTCCTCTTTTGAGAAATGGATTTCAATGCAGAATTCTGCAGGAGCACTTTTCACTGATGCATTTTGAAAAAAAAAAAAAAACATTTCCCCATTAAAGAATCCCTTTAAAGTTACCAGGAGCAGCATTTTTGTCGCCCCTGGTAGCCAGTTGGGTGCTGCCACTTGAGGTGAGTTCTCATCTTCGCCTCTGGTATCTGTGGTGCCCAATAAAAAAGTTGAAACCTCAATGGCCTTATTAATAAAAATCTCACACAGATGTTTAAAATAAAGATGTGGCATGTTATTAAAAAAGTTGAAACCTCAATGGCCTTATTAATAAACATCTCACACAGATTTTTAAATAAAAATGTGGCATGTTATTAAAAAAGTTGAAACCTTATAAAGGAATTTCACGTCAGAATTGTGCCTTTTTTTGCCATGGGTACCTGCTGCTCTCCTGGATGAATGCAAGTGAATGGATGACAACCCTTGGATGATGGTGGCATTCTCATCCCCTCTGCATTGCCTTAAAGCTCAATTTGCCTTATATTTATTAAACTGTGTGGCCACCAAGTATCAGTCTGTCAAAAATAACACCCGATGTACAAAAAGTAGTCTATTGTGCCCAGGTGGTGGATTTTGTGCAATCAGGTAGGAATAAAGTCGTACAAATTAAGGAATTTTTGGGGTACATCGTAACACTCACAAGTCCCTTGGTATCTGATGCTTGTTAGACTTTTTATCTCCATCCCAAGGCATGTAAAGTACAAAGGCCCCAGACGGCCTCATTATTATCTCCTCGCATCAAGGTGTGAATCACGGTGTTCCCTTTGCTCTGCTTGTTAACTGTCTCCTTTCACAATGGCTCTCTGGAAGAATGAACAGATGTCCTGCCATGTTTGTTATTCAGAAAGAAAACATTTTCCCATGTGTTGACTTGGTGGGACATAAAAACCAAAATAGTAACAACTGTTCTCATAGCTATAAATCTCCAAACCTTGTAGGGGGCCTAGAAGTATTGAGGGGCTCCTTATTTCCGTAAATGATCATCCTTTTCAGACATTTTACAGTAAAATGATAATACACGCTCCATATATTTCTTTGGAAGCCAGAACCTTGAACGTATTATCTACACATCACTTTGGTGGAACATCAGCCAGCTTCATTGTGCAGGAAAACATATTTATCTCGTTTGTGTCTCACCTGGTTGTTTGTGCTCATTTGTTGTGTTTGTGCCAGGTGCTGAGCAAGTAATGATACTTCCAATTTCATACTTTGGATACCAGCAATTTCACTCCTGATAGTGAGTTGCCTAACCTCACCTCTTGCCAATGATTTTGACCCTTTGACCATCTCATTTCCATTGGCAAAGTCATCGTAGAAGGATTAAAATAAATGTGACTTTATTTGAGGGTTTTTATTTGAGACCTACTGCATCTACAGAGTCAGCAGTGGTGAACCATGAGACATCTGCAAATAATGGGGGGATTTTAATTTTAATGTATTACAACTTGATCCCCCTGCAAAGGGAATATACACATGTGCCTCTGTCTTCATCTATTGATCCCTTTACAACTGGAAACCACCACCCCCGGCTACCTGTAGTGCAAATGCCAAAATTCGAGATCCGCAGCCACAGGAGGATTGATCCTCAACAGTCACATGTCCATTAAATGTCAATTCATTTGAAAGTCAGCACAAAGTACACAACCAGCTTATACATATTCAGCTTAGAAAACAGATCGATTTCTATTGGTCAAATCTTTTTTTCCTACTACATCTCTTGAGAGGGAATGCCCACAACCACAAATTATCTTAGGATAAAGAAGAAAAAAAAGCGCTATGGATGTTAGAGGGAGAATTGGGGAGAATGGCCATTAGCTCTCCTAGATACACCCGAAAGACCAGTTTGAAGGTCAGGTGGAGTAAATAAGGTTTTGCTGTTCTAGATACAGTATCTTTGAAACCATGACTCAATGACTGATGCAACCTGTACTTATTTCATGAGATCAAAGATTTGACCTTCATGACAGACGTTGGACAAAGGTTGGACCTTCAAGTATGACCACTGCTCAACGGTCTCATCTCACAATCCCATAATGAATCTTTTATGGGACCTTTTGCATGGCTTTAAAGGGGTGGTTCACCTTCAAATTAACTTTTGTTATATTGTAGAAGGGCCAATTTTAAGAAACCTTTCATTTGGTCTTCATTATTTATTTTTCATAGTTTTTTAATGATTTGCAATTTTCTTCTGTTTTTTTGAAGCTTTCAAATGGGGGTCACTGACACCATCTAAAAACAAATGCTTTGTAAGGCTACAAATGTATTGTTATTGTTACTTTTTATTACTTATCATTCTATTCAGTCCCTCTCCTATTCATATTCCAGTCTCTTATTCAAATCAATGCAGGGTTGCTAGGGTAATTTGTACCCTAGAAACCAAATTGCTGACTCTGCAAACTAGAGAGCTGCTGAATAAAAAGCTAAATAACTAAAAAAACCACAAACAATAAAAAATGAAAACCAATTGCAAATTGTCTCAGAATATCACTCTCTACATTATACTAAAAGTTAACTCAAAGGTGGACAACCCATTTAAAGGTTGGTGGCCAGACCTGTACCCTGGACTCAAACAACCGTTATTTCCTAAACTGTACTGATATTTGCTTTTAAAAAAAAAAACAGAAATTACCACACGCTCATCTTTCCTGACAGTAAGGCACCCCGGTGCATTTCATGACGTAGATTTGTGTTAGTCACCCTTTAGCCTGTAAGCCTGGCACCCAGCCAGCTGTGCTTGGAGGGATTAGGAATTTTTACACAGAGGATTTTCACACACACAGGGGTTCATCATCCTACCTGTCGACTTCTGAGAAATCGCTGTCTTTTCACAAGTCCTAACAGCTTCAACCCGGAGGAATCTGGAACATTTTTATCTTTCTTCACAGTCTACTGTTTTATTGGTCTAGAGGCTATTAGGTAATGGGTCAATAATAAAATCTGATGTAAGCACATTTCCAAAAACGTTTTACAGTGGATAGTCCAAACGGCTATAGGTCAGATACCTCACATTTGTAATAACAAGCATAAAACCAATTTCAACTGTTTAAAGGGATCCTGTCATTGGAAAAAATTTTTTTTTCAAAATGTATTGGTTAATAGTGCTGCTCCAGAAGAATTCTGCATTGAAATTCATTTCTCAAAAGAGCAAACAGATTTTTTTTATATTTCATTTTGAAATCTGACATGGGGCTAGACATATTGTCAATTTCCCAGCTGCCCCAAGTCATGTGACTTTGTGCTCTGATAAACTTCAGTCTCTCTTTACTGCTGTACTGCAAGTTGGAGTGATATCACCCCCTCCCTTTCCCCCACCCAGCAGCCTAACAACAGAACAATGAGAAGGTAACCAGATAACAGCTCCCTAACACAAGATAACAGCTGCCTGGTAGATCTAAGAACAACACTCAATAGTAAAACTCATGTCCCACTGCGTACTATTCAGTTACATTGAGAAGGAAAAACAACAGCCTGACAGAAAGCAGTTCCCTCCTAAAGTGCTGGCACAAGTCACATGACCGGGGCAGCTGGGAAATTGACAAAATGTCTAGCCCCATGTCAGATTTCAAAACTGAATATAAAAAAATCTGTTTGCTCTTTTGAGAAATGGATTTCAGTGCAGAAGTCTACTGGAGCAGCACTATTAAGTGATGCATTAAAAAAAAACGTTTTCTCATGACAGTTTCCCTTTAAATTGTCCCTTTGACCATCTTAAATTTCTTCTTTGGGTCAGTTGTTGATCTGAGGGTTATCACGGTGGGGGGTTGATTACTAAGGGTTTTTATTCTTCTTTACCATGAAAAGTGGAAATTATTGTAATATACATAGTAACCTTTAACTCTACATTATTTTTCAGTGAGTGCTATAGGCAAGTAAAAGCTGAAGCTGGATTGTGCCATGCACTGGAGTATAATGCATCTTACATAACCCTGCTAACAGGAATGTTCTTGTGCAAACCAGTACAGTGGCCAGTTGAAAGGAAGGTTGTCTTGCTTCTTCTGCTTTTGTTTTCACCACTTTAAAGGCTATTGAATAATCCCAGTTCCTGCCTATATTGTAACAGAAGTCTTTTTTTTTAACCAATATGGCCACATGCACACATGGCACCCCAAAGCAGCACAGCCCATGCAGTTGCAGTTGGACTGAGGACCTCACACGGCAATTTAAAATCGCTCAGTCTTATTTGACATTTTTATTGCAGCCATGACATGGTTGGCCAACTGATCAACTAAATTAATTGTTCTCTCACTAAATCAGGGGTGTCCAACCGTTTGGCTTCCCTGGGCCACATTGGAAAAAGAAAAATTGTCTGGGGCCACACATGAAATACACAAACACTTTTGAGTTGTAAAAGTAAATAAAATTCAAAGAAAAGAACTACAATACCGGTTGGATAACCAGATGGAACTATTCACTGGAATATGGGACACCTGGATATTAAATAGACTTATTATTATATAATTATGACTACTAACTGGGCAATGAGTCCTACCTACCATGACGTTTCTTCAGGAACCAAGCCTTTCAAGCTGGGCCACATTCATATCCATCCCTTGTGCCGGAGGTTGGACACCCCTGCACTAAAATTTAGTTGGAAACTTATTGGCTCATATGGATTCACGGCCAACATATTTTTTTTTTCTCCATTGCTAGGGGTCACTCTTCACTATTGCTGACCCCAATTTCAAGCTCATATGAATGGAGACCTTGGATCTTTTGTTCTCCATGTTTTGTGCAGCTACAGGAAGCGTTGACACTTTAGAAAACTATTACAATAATGGCAAAAATGCGGAAACCACAAAAAAGTTGCTCGTTTCATGTGCCTTTTTATTGCACTCTAGTTCAACATGCCCTACAGACTATATAAGTTTTCCCTCTAAACCCCCCTACAGAAAGTAAAGCCTTTAGAATCAACCCTGAGCATCTCCGATAATTGCTCAGGCCATCTCATTAACCTATGAAAACCCTCCATTTTCCATGAGGCCACTCTGTTCCGGACAGGCTCTGCTGCATGTGTAACCCTTTTGCTTCCAAAGGGGCCCCCACTTTTCACTGTAGTCAGCCTTAGATTTTAGACATAATTTAACTGGAAACTGTTCTGTTTTTCCTCTTCTGCTGCCCGCCGTGAAAACTGATCAACCTTCTTATTTTTCTAATAAAGCAACAACAGCTATCATCAGGATTGACTTCTTTAAAAAATAAAATAGCTGTGACCAGACCCCCAGAGGCAATGAAATTTAAGACTCGGCACAGCTAATTGCTGGGATGACTCAGTGCCTTTGAAGTCTGTGGGGTATATGGAGGCAGACACTGCAAGACTTCTGGCTTCAATTAGGACCCTTTTAAGGCATGTATTATTAATTGCATGTAATAAGGCTACAAAATGCACCAAGGCTTTTTAACATTTTTGAGAAACCTTAATGGGTCTGCTATGTAGATTTACTGATACTGAAAGTTGTCATGCAAATATTGATATATGAATATACAGTAGAGATAAAGACTATACTGATGATGTCAAGAGATGCTTCTCTCTCCTCTAATCTACTGTCTTCTGCTCTGTGGGACCCCATAATATGTGAGCTGGATCTAGAGAACATGCCGATATGTGGACCTCTTAATGGCAGCTGTGGGCATGCTGATAGCTGAGCCTCTGTGATATCATTGCAGACAATCAAATCTTGCTGGGACAGGGTGCACAACCTAGCTGTCCACTACTACCCATGGGCCCAAATGCTCTAAGAGGACACTGGGCATTGTAGATCAATAACAGCTGTAGGGGCATAGGGTGGGAGTCCTAAGTATATTTTTCTGATGATGGTTCTTCCCTGCAGCATTTCCCAGTGCCCCCCTCTCCTCAAGATCATAATTAGAGATCATCTGCTAATGGACTGTCATTACTAGGGAACGCTAGTGTCATAGGAATCTCATACTCTTTGACTGAGATGAAACTGCCTCAATTTGCCTTTAAAAAAAAAGGATGGACATCACTGGCTTCAATATTAAGATTATCCCACTCAGGTTGGAGGACTAAGTTGAATACTCTGTCCAACCCTACAATCGGCTTTGCAATGAATATTTCATAGGCCATCTGCCCTTATGTTGCTTAGTAGGCTAAAGAACAGTCTCAGTTATGAGATATAAAGGGGACTCTGCTTCAGGGGGAATTAATGTGTGGTTTCAATTAATGTGTGGGCAAGTCATTTGACATGGAATCTCATGCTCGTTGGCTGAAATAAAACTTCCTCAATTTTCATGAATAGATCAGAAAAGGGATCACTGGCTGGAGATCCCTGGCTTCAATATTAAGATTATCTAGCTCAGGATGGGAGACTAAACGTGGCCATATACCGCTGTCGCCAAACCAGCGGATCTCTCTCTCTGATATGCCCACCTTGAGGTAGGCGATATCGGGCTGATCGTTGGGCCATCAGAATGATGATGATACAGGCGGTTGGATCGTGGGACCGCCTCAACGAACAGATGCGGGAGCGATCGGACGGGATTTTTAATCCTGCCTGACTTTCGGCAAAATATTGATCGGGGAAGCCCATCGGAGGCCCCCACTCATGGTGCCGATAAACTGCCTGTCTGTCAGCAGCTTTTATCGCCCCGTGTATGGCCACCTCAAGGTCCAACAAGCAAAATAGTGCCAATACTTTATATTGCAGCAAACATGATAATCCCAAATTTATTCCATGGTGCTCAAGATACTTTACACATCAAGTGCAAAGTGTCTAGAGTACTATGGAATAAATTTGCGATCACCCCGTTTGCTATTTTTGCTTGTTGAACTATTTCCTGGGGGTGGGTAGGCCAGTGCTAATACCTGTGTCCCCAAACCTGACACTGGGGGGGACTAAGGTGACTACCCTCCCTGTCCTACCTTAATCCTGGCTCTGCAATGCGAATTTAATAGGCCATCAGGTCTCAAGTTGTTTAGGAGGACAAAGAAAGGTCTCAAAGTGGACTTTGCTTCAGGGAGAAACTGAGCTTCAAATATTTTGTGGGCAAGTAATTTGACATGACAATCTCGTTGCCTGAAATAAAAATGCTACACTTTGCCTGAATACATCAGAAAACAGAGATTCCTAATTGGACATCCCTTTAATATTATGATTATCCAACTCATATTGGAGGCCAAAGGTGACTACCCTCTCTGTCCTACCCTACAGTTGGCTTTGCAATCCATATTTCATAGGCCATCTGGTCTTAAGTTTTTTAGGAGAACAAAGAAAGGTCTCAGTTATGAGGTCGAAAGTGCATTTTGCTCTGGGGGGGGGGGCTGGCTTCAATTAATATGTGGGCAAGTCATTTGACCTTTCTTATCCTTGGGGCTAGGAATTGTAAAGGCACACTATGATGACCATTATGGGACTTAGAGTTCAGAAGAATGTAGGTGGCCTGGTTTCTCTCAGTAAAAAAGGGAACTTCCATGGAAAGTAATGCCTAGCAACCAGAGAACAGCTGAAAATCCAAGCTGCCACATTTGGCATATATATATATATATATATATATATATATATATATATATATATATATATATATAAAATTAATCATCCCATCTCTTTAATATGTTGCATTATTGCACTAATGCTCAAACGTGTGTCATGAAGATAGAGTGCAGATTACCCACAGGTACATCCCTTTACAGTAAACCAAACCCTATGCTAATCAGGGGCTCCTGTCTCAGTATATCATTTGCTTTATGATGGGAAAAGTCCATTTCCTTTCTGGATTCCATTTCACTTATGGAAGAATGACACATAAGCAGCACAGGTAGTCGATACTCATACATAAGTAATAGGCAACAAACTCAAGACGCCAGCACTTTATCAACAGGACTGGAAGCACATGGGGGATATTAGTGGTGAACCCAAGAGATAAAAACCTGGTTATAAGGACATTTTTCTTAGGGAAATGGCAGACAGGGCTAATTTGATTTGAGAACCCAACACTAAAAATGTTATATTAGACAATAGGAGGTGCTGTTTCAGGTAATTTAGCTCTGTATTTTGGGGCCCCGTGTGGCAGTGCTCTTAAGATGCTCATTAAGATTAACCAACCTTTTTTTTTACCCATGAGCAATATTCAAATTTAAAATGAGCTGGGAAGCATGAAAAATGTGCTTGGTTGGTGCAAAATAAGGGCTGTGATTGGACATTTCATAGCCCCTATCTGGACTGGCAAACTACAGGAGACTCTGTTTGGTTTTTATACAACCAAAACTTGCCTCCAAGCCTGGAATTCAAAATAAGCATCTGCTTTGAGACCACTGGGAGCAACATCCAAAGGGTTGGAGAGTAACATGTTGTTCTCGATCCACTGGTTGGGAATCACTGCTCTAGGCCAAGCAGGCAGTCTATTGGCCTGCGCATGGGCCAAAATTATCTCTCTGAGCCAGGGCCGGGCCAAGGTAGTTTGGCACCCTAGGCAAGAGGTTCAATCAGCGCCCCACCCCCTGTTGAGTATGACCATTTCCCACCTATTTACTTTTTTCTTAAATAAAGAAACCTTATAACAAATTAATGAATCAAACTGTACGTGTGCCAGCCATCAGCATCCAAAAAATTGCTCCCAATCTGTACCTGTGCCACCAGTATGCCCCTAAGTCTGTACCTGTGCCACCAGCATTGCCCCCCAGGTCTGTACCTGTGCCATCAGCCATGACCCCCCAAGTCTGTATCTGTGCCACCAGCATTGCCCCCTAAGACTTTAACTGTGCCACCAGCATTGCCCCCTAAGTATGTACCTGTGCCACAAGTCTGTACCAGCCATTGCCCCCCAAGTCTGTACCTGTACCATCAGCCATTGCCCCCCAATTCTGTACCTGTACCACCAGCCTGTGCCAGAGCAGCAGCAAAAATATCGCCCTAGATCTGTGCCAGGCAAAGGGCAAGTAAGAGGGAGGTGGGGACTGAAGCAGAACGCTGCTGGAGACAGGGGTGAAGTTAAAACTTAAAGAAATAAAAAAAACATTATTTCCCTTGTAAAGTGTGCCCCCCCTCTGACTGTGCCCTAGGCGGCCGCCTACTCTGCCTACCCCTAGTTCCGGCCCTGCTCTGAGCAACATTTAATAAGAGCTTTTTCATATAATGAATGGGAACACAAATTGTTGCCGGCGTCAAAATTTGCGTTTCGTTGTTCCGCAAAATTTTCCACGGAATGTGACAGATTCACCCATCACTAGTATGAACATCTTTCTTGCTAGTTGCTGGACAGACAGATGTAGAACATTGCTTCACATTTTGGTGCTACTGGCCTTTCAGGCTAGTGACACGCTATGATTCAGGGAGATGTAGTCGCCCATCGACAAATCAGCTCTTCTTCGGGCGACTAATCTCCCGAAAAAGCCTTCTGGCACTCAGACCACTTCGTTTTCTGAAGTTGCCTCACGAGGAAACTTCGGGAAACTTTAGAAAGCCGAATAGATCTGAGTTCCATCCCGCGGGCGATTTACATTCTAGCAGGGGGGGAAGCATTTTGGGAGATTAGTTGCCCAAAGAAGAGACAATTTGTTGCTGGGCGACTAAATCTCCCTGAATTTTAGCATGTGTCGCTATCCTTAAAGGGATACTGTCATGGGAAATTTTTTTCCCCCCAAAATGTATCAGTTAATAGTGCTGTTCCAAAAGAATTCTGCACTGAAATCCATTTCTCAAAAGAGCAAACAGATTTTTTTATATTTCATTTTGAAATCTGACATGGGGCTAGACATATTGTCAATTTCCCAGCTGCCCCAAGTCATGTGACTTGTGCTCTGATAAACTTCAATCACTCTTTACTGCTGTGCTGCATGTTGGAGTGATATCACCCCCTCCCTTCCCCCCCACCCAGCAGCCAAACAAAAGAACAATGAGAGGGTAACCAGATAACAGCTCCCTAACACAAGATAACAGCTGCCTGGTAGATCTAAGAACAACACTCAATAGTAAAATCCCATGTCCCCCTGCGTACTATTCAGTTACATTGAGAAGGAAAAACAACAGCCTGCCAGAAAGCAGTTCCCTCCTAAAGTGCTGGCACAAGTCACATGACCAGGGGCAGCTGGGAAATTGACAATATGTCTAGCCCCACGTCAGAATTCAAAACTGAACATAAAAAAATCTGTTTGCTCTTTTGAGAAATGGATTTCAGTGCAGAAGTCTACTGGAGCAACACTATTAAATGATGAATTAAAAAAAAGTTTTCCCATGACAGTTTCCCTTTAAGGTTTTTACCTTTCTAGTAGTGTTGCACTTGGCACATAATAATAATATCTTATTTTTGCAGAAAAAAATTGGGATTAATTCCCCTTTACTATTAGCTCTTTGTAATCAGGGAGCACAGACAACTGAGCGTCTGGAGCATCACAAACAGCCACAAACCACACTCCATTGTGACAATTTGCCAGTGACGTCCATTCCAGTATTTACATGCCGGAGCTGCCAGATGTTTGTGTTCATTTGCAGTCACTGCAGAAAAAATAAAAGGCCTTGTCCTTGTACCTATAAATAGACCCGTCCTGACTCCCCCGCTCCCAAAGAGCTGTGTGTCATTATTAGAGAATTAAATGGGTTCAGGAAAATCCAGTTAAGGACAGATGTACAACATTAGGCAATACTAGTAGCATCATCCTTAAAGGAACAGGCACTCTGAAACTGAAATTGACTCAAATTTCCTTTGTTGGGTGTAGATGTCTTTTTTTGGATGGGGTGTAAACTGTTTTGGGGTTGATGCTCATCTAAAACAAACTGAAGATTGGTGAGAAACGTTGCCAAGTCTGCTCCGGGTCTAGTAACCCACAGCAACCAATGAGATGTTAGTTCTCACACATCAGATGGAATCATAATTTCTTTTTTTTGGATGCTAGCCAAGGCACATTACCCTGTCTCCTGGGCCTCCTATATTGTGGAGGCCTCATTACTGATATAAAGTCCTGCAGTTGTTGTTCGACTACAGCTTGCAGCATCCTTGGCTGTCAAAGGATGCATGGAGTTGCTTCAGGTAAAGCACATATCAGGCAAAGATCCAACATTTGGTAATTTTATATGACAGTAAAACATGTCTAGACTTATATGTGAACAGCCAGATTGAAAACAATGGGATATATTTATGAGAAAACAAAGCAGTTCAGTTGCAGATGGACTGATCCTAAAGCCTGGGATTCTTCAATGAGAATTGACATTCTTCCACTTTCCATATTAAAACATGAACTCAAGTTTTGTGCAAACAACACATGGGGCATATCCAGCCATAAAGCAGGGCAGGACTGTTGCCTACAGTGAGGATAAGATGTGGTCTGTGCAGTCGCTGGGACAGAATACTCTGTTACTAGTGATGGGCGAATCTATCCCGTTTTGCTTCGCCGAAAAATTTGTGAATTTCCAGCGAATTGGCGAAAGATTTGCTAAACTATTTGCGGCACGTTTTTAACACGCATCGCGACGATTTCGGCATGCGAATTTTTGCTGGCGTTTCCATAATTTATTCGCCCGCGGCGAATCGCGGGAATTCACTGCGAGCAGTGGTGTAACTACCAGGGGAGCAGGGGGTGCAATTCCAGGGCCCGCTCAGGCCCGTTGTAGTTTGTCGCCCCTGTCCCCTCCCTTTTATTTGCTCATATTTTCATCATCGGGACGGAGCAATGGGAATTGGCACATGGGAAATTTACATTTCTGAACCAATGTCTGTGGTTGGGCAGCATGCTATCCCCTAAAATCCTGCCACCCTAGGCCTGGGCCTAGGTGGCCTCTCCACAAATCCGGGCCTGGGCCCGCTCTGTCTCGGGGGCCCGCTGGAGAGGCTAGGAGAACTACAGTAGGGGGAGATCCCTATAGTTACGCCACTGACTGCGAGTTCGTGCCTGGCGAATAAATTCGCCCATCACTATCTGTTACACTAGGCTAGAATCTCAGCCATAAAGCAGGGCAGGACTGCTGCTTACAGTGAGGTTCAGATGGGATCTGTGCAGCCACTGAGAAATAATTTCAAGAAGAAATATCATATAAAATGACGGTAAGGTGATCATTCTTACAGAGAATAAACTCAATAGTCAGCTTTCCGAGTATACAGTATATAGCCCCAATAAATACTATCATTCCATATCCAATTCCAATTGTTCCTTATGGCAGGAGGAACATGTCTCTGCAGTGTAAGGACTTCAAAAGGTGTTTTCCACTAGGTGAGAAATATTCAGACTCAAGCAAAATCCATGTCTTTGAATAACAAAGGAGTGGCCCCTGCTCAGACAAAGGGCCCCATTCCCCAGACACACAAAGGAACAAAGGAGCCTGTAAAAGAACGGGAGTAAGCGCAGCACATTCAGTATGTATATAGGGCATAGGTGTGAATGTAAACAAAAAACAAGGTGATCCTTCAGGAAATGCAGACAAAGCCCATCAAATCTGTTTCTTATACAAATAGGCAGTTCTGCTCTGTATTCTGAACAATATTTTACATGGATAGAAACTGGGCCGTCTTCAGCTCTACTGGGGCTTGGGCAAAACACTCTTTACAAGTGCAACTAAATTTCTAACCTGTTTATATAGTTAAACACACAGTACTGTCCAACAGGCTATAAGAGATGGTGGGTGTTAGTAATCTTATATGAACAAAAACTAAAGAGCTGAAGAAGATCAGCCAGCACTGATAAAAATATTAGTATTACCAGAGGCTATTATCCAACTTTTACTATAAGCACCATCTCTCCCTACTATACCTGCTATCCCACAGTCACACTCCCTTCCCAGAGACTATTATCCACTGTTACTATAGACACCATCTCTCCCTACTATACCTGCTATCCCACAGTCACACTCCCTTCCATTTTCAGAAAGGAGTTCATACAGGATTCCCTGCCTGCCAATAACAAGTGGGTGTAGGGTGTTGGTCAGCCCATTTAGCATTAATAAAAATGAAATACTATTAATTAGTTTGTGTTATTCAAGAACCAGCGGTAGAAACAACATCACACCATTTATGTCTTTCCTAATGGCAACTATAATAAGCAACAAATCATAATAGAGTCCCAGGAACCACTTAGCAATCATTATGGACGCATGCATAAAGCTTGGCCTGGAAAATACCGTCTTATTTTCAACCCTCGATATATACAAGTTTGGAAAACACGAATATCAAGTAGTGGCTTCTTTATGCAAAGCACATCAGTGTTGCAATTCTTATTCAATTAATGGGTGGTAATCATATAAAGCCTAATAACCAATGGGTGGTAATCATATAAAGCCTAAT
>CM044433.1:6311362-6332326 GCA_024363595.1 Xenopus borealis
CATTTACAGTAGGGGGTACATTATCCCTTATAATACATGAGTGATACTCCCTGTATAACTGAGTTGTGCTTTGATTCATATCCTTGAAAACTAAATATGTTTCAAATTCTAGAACAGCCACAAACAATAAAAAAAAATGGTGAAATGAATCAAGGGATTTCTTGGGAATGAAAGAAAGGGAAAAAGAAAAGGAGTTGCGGCATTTGGTAGGGGGGCAGCCCGTCAGAAGAAAGGGATATTACATCGTTAAAGTTCATTCCTCGCCTCGCATTATTCATCCCGCTAAAGGAAAAGTTCATATAACTTGCCCAAAGTGATGTTTTTGTTCTCCAGCTAAGGTTTGGGCCCAGAGACTGCCAATTAAACCATTCCATAAATCCTCTATTATAGGCAATAAAAGCTAATTTTAGATTTCCTGCCCACTGCAGTGTCGGGACTGATTGCTACCAGTCGCTCAGGCTCAACCTGTCAGGAGGGAGTCAGGTTTGGGTGAGGGCTTTACAGGAGCACCTTCTGTTTTATATAAATATATGTAAAATGAGCAGTGTAATGAGCGGCAATGATTTTAATTTAACCCCTTGTGTTTAGGATCTCAATACATTCCCCATGAGTAGTGATGGGCGAATCTAGGCAGATTCGCTTCGCCGAAAAATTAGCGAATTTCTAGCGGAATTTGCGAATTGATGAAAAATTTGCGAAACGGCACGCGTCTATTTTTTGACATTTTTCAGCGTGCGGCACGTCGTATTTCATGTGTCGCGTCATTTCCAACGCGCGTCGCGTCATTTTCGGCACGCATCTCGTTTTTTTTGGCAGGCAAATTTTCACCAGCCGAATTTTTGCGGGTGTTTCGCGAATATATTCGCCAGCGGCGAATCGCGGGAATTTGCCGCGAATTTGCGGCTGGTGAATAAATTCGCCCTTCCCTACCCATGAGTTGCTTATAGGCTCTCTATTTACCAGTATTATTCTAACCAGGCTTAAAGCAGACAACTCACAGGCAATATTTGACCAAGCCCCCCAAATTCCTAGTTATATGGCTCTTACCCTCTCTTGTGTCCAACTATTCCTCCAGCTTTGGGTGACAGCCCTTGTATATGTGTATTTGATCATATATTGTATAATAAAAATGGTGGTTCTGCTTTAAGATAACTTTTAGTATGTTCTAGAATGGCTAATTCTAAGCAGCTTCTCTATTGGTCTTCATTATTTATTTATTTTTTTATAGTTTTTGAATGATTTGTTTTCTTCTTTCCAGCTTTCAAATGGGGGTCACTGACCTCATCTAAAAAACAAATGCTCTATAAGGCTACAAATGTATTGTTATTGCTACTTTTTTATTACTCATCTTCCTATTCAGGCCTCTCCTCTTCATATTCTTGCACTGGTGGTTCAGACTGTTGCTACACAGTAAGACAAGGCAGCTGAATAACAGACCTGTCTTTGCTGCTGGGGAACTTTTGCAACGCTGTTTAAAAAGTAACAACTTGGAGTTAAGCAAATGCTGCTTTCTATAGCAATATTTTTTTTTATAAATAACTTTAAAATCACTGACAATGAATGTATATTGGAAATTTGCATAGGACTGTCTTTTTTATTATTATTATTATTATTATTATTATTATTATTAATAATAATAATTATTTTGGGGTTGATTTTCCCTTTAAAAGGGTTGTTTGCCTTTGAGTTAACCTTAAATATGACACAGAGAGGGATATTCTGAGACAATTTGCAATTGGTTTTCATTTTTTTTTATTTGTGGTTTTTGAGTTATTTAGCTTTTTATTCAGCAGCTCTCCAGTTTGCAGTTTCAGCAATCTGGTTGCTAGGGTCCAAATTACCTTAGCACCCATGCACTGATTTGAACAAGAGACTGGACTATGAATAGGAGAGGCTGAATAGAAAGATGAGTAATAGAAAGTAGCAATAACATTAAGACAGTTATTTACCAAACCACAAATGTATCTGGTCAGGGTTTTTGAAGAAAAAAACTTGAATTTTTTCATGAAAAAAACCCTCAAATACCCTGCAAAAACCAAATCCACCATCTCAGACTTGTTCACATATAAGTGAGTGGGTGATGCCAGTATCCCAGTTGTAAGTTATCGTGGTTTGTATTGAGTTTAGCCCGATAATCCAATATTTTTGGGGTTTTCAGGCAAAACCCATAAAAAATCATGCGATTCGGGAAAAAAGTCTGAAAAAAAATCGTATGAGTGTGGTTTTTGATTGATTTTATTAGGTCTTTTTCGCAACTTGATTTATTTGAGTTATTGTATTAATAAATAGTGATGGGCGAGTTTGTCCTGTTGCCAAAAATTGTGAAAAATTTCTGAAATGCGAATTTTGACGCCCGTAACAATATTGACACCCGCGCCTATTTTGTCCAACTGCATTAAAGTCAATGGGCATCAGAATAATTTAGACCAGCGTCAGAATAGTCACAGGCGTTAAAACAGTTGCGGGCGACAATTTGTTTTTCATTTTGGACCTGGCAAATGTTCGCTGCAGTTTAGTGAATTTGTTCACCGGTGGCAAAACACTGAAATTCACTGCAAATTTGTGCCTGGCGAATTTGTTTGCGCATCGCTATAAATAAGGCAAAATCAGGAATGGGAGTTTGGTCAAGCATTTTTTTTAAATTATGAGATAAATTCAGATTTTAGCCAATAAACCCTTAAATGTGTAGACTTACCAGTGGGAAAAAACCCTTGTGGGCCCTGCCGGCCCAAATTCACAACTTTCAGGCCCACGGGGAGGCTAGCCAGGGCCCCCCTTCAGACCCCTGGACCCCACAGCTGCGACGGCGCTCCACTGAGTACATGCGGAACGCCCCCCGCGTGCTGCCAAGAAGGCGCGAACACACACTGCATTTACCAGGTGGCAGGTGAGCGCACGCTCTCAGCGAAGCGGCAACACGGCGGAGTGGGGGCATTGTGCACGCGCTCAGTGCACGTCGCTACAGCTGTGGGGTCCTCTGGTCTGAAGGGGGGCCCTGCATAGCAGCCCTGGTGGGCCCCGTGCCCCCAGTCCGACCCAGAGCCTTACAGAGTGTTTGCTTTTTAGATTTAGAATCAGTGAAAGCTGGAAAGAGTCAGAAGAACAAGGCAAATAGTTAACTTTTAAAACAATAAAAAAATAAATAATAAAGACCAATTAAAAAGTTGCTTAGACTTATAAGGGGCAGATTTACAAAATTCACGTGAATAATTCGAAGTTCGACCAAATTTAATACAAATTCGAATTTGCCTGATTTGCATATTCCAAGATTTATATTAAATTCGATCGAACTTCGAATTATTCACGTGAATTTTGTAAATCTGCCCCTTAAAATTTTAGTCAAATATTCGATGGTCGAATAGCTTTCCCTTTAAATTTTTATTCCACCACCTACTTCGCCAGGATCAAGGTACCAAATTGGGCATCATTAGCTGAGATAGAATAAAAAAAAATTTGATCGATCAATTAAAATCGTTCGAATGAATCGAATCGAATATTCGATCGAATTTCGGTAAAAGTCTTCGAATGCAATAGTCGAATTCAAAGGATTTTACTTCCCCACTATTGTCATGGTCGAATTTGGAATTTTTTTTTTTTTAATTCGAAATTCGACCAATAGTAAATCTGCCCCTTAGCCATTCTGTTACATACTTATAAGGGGCAGATTTACGAAATTTGATCGAATTCCGATCGTGCAATTTAATTGCAAATTTGGCCACTTCGATCATCGAATACCGAAAATTCCATAGATTGAATGATCGGATCTTCGATAATTCGTCCGTTGGATGATCGAAGGACTTTAACTTTAAAATTCGACTGCCTACTTCGCCAGATTTAACCTATCGAATTGCAATAGAAGCCTATGGGAATCCCCCTATAGGCTTTTTTTTCTATCAGCTGCTCGAATATCATTCGTAAGATCGAACACCTCGATCGTTCGAATTGTACGATTTTATCGAGGGATCGAATATCGAGTTAAAAATAGCTTAAAACTATTCGATAAGCATTCGATAGTCGAATGCTTATCGAATTTCGGTCGAAATAATAGTAAATGTGCCCCTTAACGTTATAAATAAATATATCTGAGCACTGGTGGTAACATCTACTGCCTTGGGGTGCATTCATAGCTCTGTTTAAATCCTAAGTGTCACAGTTCGGGGGGTTCACCCTATTTACCAGGGCTCTAACTACTGTAGACCTGATATAATTTGAATTACGTTGAACTTTTGATCCATTATTGGGCCGGTTCTATCATTTTTACATGGTGGAATCTATTCATGATCCTCGTGTCTGTTTTAAACAGAATGCAGAATGGGATTGGCTGACAGATGGTAGAACTTGTTAATATGACGCACAGAGAATGATATGTTTGCCTTTGCCTCTTTATACATCTATTTACACATATCTGTCCTAATCCTTTTATCATCTAATAAATAAACCAGCCTGGAGTAAACACTGGAGAAACAGTGCAATAAACATTCCTCATCTGCCAGATATATATTTCCCCTTTAAACTCCCTGCGCTGCACACGTTTTACTGATTCCTATCGGGTTGAAATGGGAAACTCTGCAACGTCTGCCATTAGGATAAATGAATCCATCATGTAAAAAACCATATGGGAAACAAACCAGGCTGAGCTGGAACGTCTCTTTCATCTGATTATACATAGGAGGAATGTTGATCGAATATTATGAAAAAATTGCTGTTGCCCCGTGTCAAGTTTTCAGCTGGCCACACACATCCTCGTTCCTTCATTTCTATTGTGTTGTGTTTATTTAGATAGCGCTGCATGCGTTATAAAACACAAAAACTTGCACAGGGTTTTGGTTAAATATGGCTAAAAATGCCATGTTTTATATAGTGAACTTATTGCACGAGGCTAAAGTTTCAGCTTGTCAATAGCAGCAATGATCCAGGACTTCAGACTTGTCACAGGGGGTCACCATCTTGGAAAGTGTCTGTGACACTCACATGCTCAGTGGGCTCTGAGCAGCTGTTGAGAAGCAAACAGATTTTTTTATATTCAGTTTTGAAATCTGACATGGGGCTAGACATTTTGTCAATTTCCCAGCTGCCCCTGGTCATGTGACTTGTGCCAGCACTTTAGGAGGGAACTGCTTTCTGGCAGGCTGTTGTTTTCCTTCTCAATGTAACTGAATGGAATGCAGTGGGACATGGATTTTACTATTGAGTGTTGTTCTTAGATCTACCAGGCAGCTGTTATCTTGTGTTAGGGAGCTGTTATCTGGTTACCTTCTCATTGTTCTGTTGTTAGGCTGCTGGGTGGGGGAAAGGGAGGGGGTGATATCACTCCAACTTGCAGTACAGCAGTAATGAGTGATTGAAGTTTATCAGAGCACAAGTCACATGACTTGGGGCAGCTGGGAAATTAACAAAATGTCTAGCCCCATGTCAGATTTCAAATGAAATATAAAAGAAAAAATCTGTTTGCTCTTTTGAGAAATGGATTTCAGTGCAGAATTCTTCTGGAACAGCACTATTAACTGATGCATTTTGAATTTTTTTGATCCCATGACAGTATCCCTTTAATTAGGCTTTATTTCTCCTTTAATACAAATTAATAGAATTACATCCATAAGTGATAAGCAATTTGAAACACAGTTGAAATAAATTAATTCTTCAAAGAGTTTACTAATGATGTAGTATAATTGTTGATGCATCTATGGGCCCCACCAGGTCTGGACTGAGAATTAAAATAGGCCCTGGCATTCCAGGTACACAGAGGCCCATTCAGCCCTCACAGAGGCCCAAGAAGCCCCCACCAGCCCACTAAATACTGATTTTCTATGGCACCTTATAGCAGCCCCTCTGGCATTTGCCAGAAACCACAAATTGCCATTCCGAGCCTGGTTCCCACATCAGCACCAGCAGCATGTGATCAACACAAGATGACTAGTGCCTTGATTCCCTGTGTGTTCAGGATAATTTCCCATGCCAAACCTCAACTGGACTGACTTCCCAGTACCATCCTCACTTATCAGTTTTCAAAAAGTCTGGAAAATTCAGTGTATCAAACCTTTGAATCCACAGGCGGATCAGTCATATACTGGCATCTGTTGTCTAGTTCCAACTCTAGGTAACAGAACGTTAGATCTCCTTTAGGTCACTTACTCAGCTTGTTATTATTATTTCAGGAGTCACAACCAGAAGTAGGGAAAGTGTAAACAGCTAGAGGGATACTGCTTTCAAAAGCAATTACACTGAGTATTTATAACATGATTTCTTAGAATTACTGTTACAGGTAAAAAAAAGGATTTTGATTTCCACTTGAAGGACTACTAATCGTGCCTTGTTTCAGTCTATAAGAAGAATTCTTTTCATTCTTCCCATTCCTGGGTTCAGTCAGTATGCTAGACACATCAGGCTTGCACCCAAAGATGAATATGTCTATGAAGAGTTTCATTTATCCAGGTCATAATATATACAGAATTAAGTCAAAGGCAACTGTACATTTAGAGTTTTTTTTTGTTTACACGATGAACATCAGAAGTGATGCCACAATTGTCTTTATATTTATACTTTGGGAGCAAATGCATTGAAAGCAACTCCCCGTTCAGCCATAATGATAATACACTTGAGTTGAACTTGCTCCGTTGTGAGGTAAAACAAAGCGATTTGCCTCCAAAATGTTCAACCAAAAGTCTCCTCCTTAAGGACACAGATTATGGAATTGGCTAGTGGAGATCAGGGGAGCTCTGTTTGAAGGTCAGTTAGGGTGAGATTTGACTGCCTATTTGTTCTTCGAATCCTGAAAGCTTAGTATGAAGGTCCAACAGAATGGAATTTGGGGGCGAACCCTTATTTGCTGTTCTACTGTACATATTGTTGGAACCACGGTTGAATGACTGGTACAGAAGGATTTTCATATATTTATAAGGGACATCTACTGCACTTTAGAATAAGGCTAGTGAAGTATTATCCTCTAAGATCCGCAACATATTGCTCACCTTGGGTGTTGCTCCCAGTGGCCCCAGAGCAGGTGCTTATTTTGGAACTCCCGGCTTGGAGGAAAGTTTTGGTTGCATAAAAAAGGTATACTGCCAAGCATTCTCTCCTGTAGGCTGCCAGTCCATAAAAGGGCTAACAAATAGCCAATCACAGCTTTTATTCTGCACCACCCAGGAACTTTTTTCATGCTTGCATTGCTCCACAACTCTTTTTTCGTCTGAATATTCAGGTTGATGGTGTTGAGATATACGGTATCTAATTGAGTGTGTCTTGCTTGCTTAGAGTCAGCAATTCAGACAGGGGTATAATTACAGAATTACGGAAGCAGATCCTGTGGTTGCAGGGGGTCCAGGAGTTTAGGGGGCTTGGAGGAGGCCCCAATTAATAAGCAACTTTCATCATATTTAATAGTAGTTATGCACTTGAAAGTTAGTGGTCAACTTGGACCATCCCTGACTTCTTTTTTCATTATTTTGTTTTTAATACCCTTACTCGGAAAAGCTGTTTCTATTTTTTTCCTATCAAATTGCCCACTGTCCCCCTATCCAAACCTTCAGATGAAGACCCAAGCCTCCATTCTGCCTTGATGACTCCGAATGTCTGAGTCCTATTCAAACTTCTGAATGACTTTTAATGATTTCATTTCAACCACCACTCATGAGATGAATGAACCTTTTATTTGTCCGATGGATGGTATTGTAAGGAATTACCAGCTTCTGCATCTGGAAGAGATTAAGGGCCCTGCCTAGAGTGCGGCTGCAGGCAATGTACATTAAAAAGTGTGTGGGGGGTGCTCTTGGCTATTTTATTCAGAGAACGGAACGGGCTTGTTAGCACAGCAAAATCAATTTAAGGAGTAAAGTTATCGGAAATCTGGCCCATGCCATACCATCGAATGTTTGCGTGGCTTGTGCAGAAATAAATAGAAAACACAATGTGCCTACAAAGAATGTTATATATTCTAGCCATGCTTCTCAGAGAACAGTAGCTCAGATTTCATTGCGAGGAGCCAATAAAGGAAACATGCTCTTCTATATTTTGGGTTCTAAGGAAATACATTACAAGTCACAATTGAATGTTTTGTTTGACTGTAGGTAATCTGATTGGCCTAGAGTGTTGGGCGTTCTTCCCAACAGAAATTCATCCAATGAGCTGAAATCCAAAGGCGAGCGATTCTAAACGCATTAGAATCTGCATGTGCTCCAACACTTTCTTGTGTATTACAGCAAGTACTATCAGCCATGATCTGCCTTGCAAAAAAATGCATTTGAGAAAGAGGATTTGTTTCCAATGGACGCAAACCAATAAAAGCAACACAATATGGGGTAACCCCTAGGGAAATGGGTTAAACGATCGATCCTTTTAGATCGGATTCTGTAGGAAATTGGCTGGATAAGAGCGTCGGTGGAAACTGGATATGCAGATTATTCATTGTGTAAGGATTTAAGAATGAGAATAAAGAGTCTTTGGAGATCGTTGTCTCAGAGATAAACCAGAGCCAGGTTCTTTTATATTCAACTTGGCTAAAGGCCTGAGGCTATGAAAATAGATGTTTTGTGTAGGATCAGCATCAATAGTAGTATGAAATTTCCAAGTCATCATCTTCCACCAAACTATTTCTAGATACAAGACCATTGTTTTTATCTCGAGCTGTTTAAAGGACTTGTTTCTTATGATCGATAGTATTCCATGGGGGACCTCATAGAAAACATACAGATAATACCATGTATTTTCTTGACTTGTGCTTTCTAAGATGGAAAACATTTGTTGGGGGGATGTTCGTTTCACACGTGTTTTGTTGATGCTCTTTTGGGAGATTGTTGTCATTCTCTAACCCTGAACATGAGTTATGAAAGTTCTTATTGGCTGCTTACGTACTATATATTTGCCCCAATTTTCTTCTTTTGGAATAACCAAAAAAGAGGGGGTGGGATACTGCTGGTCCAGTGCTGCATGGAAAAGCTGGAGCACCTTCTGTGATGTCAATTCCCTTTTCTACAGCATTCCCCAACTTTTTTACCTGTGAGCCACATTTAAATGTGAAAAGAGTTGAGGAGCCAAACAAGCATGCATAAAGTTCCTGGGTGCCAAATAAGTGTTGTGATTGGATATTTGGTAGCCCATATGTGTACTGGCAAGCTACAGCTCTGCTTTGCTGTAAACCTAGTTTTTATGCAACCACTTGCCTCCAAACCAGGAATTCAAAAATAAGCACCTGCTTTGGGACCATTGGGAACAACATCCAAGGGGTTGATGAGCAACATGTTACTCGAGAGCCACTGGTTGGAGACAACTGCTCTACATGCGTCATCCCCTTACAGATCCATATACACATCCATTGTAATAGTCATAGCCTTAAGAGCAACTTTCAAATGCCAGTTGACATGTTCTTTATCCACAATGGATTGTCCCCCCCCATAATTCCAGCATAGTTGCAGCTCTGAGGGCAAGATGTGCCTTATCCCATTGAATAACTTGGGGTCTGATTCTCTAGGGGCAAGTATTCAGCATTTATTGATGGAGGCCACTGTTAAGGTGGCCATTGCTCCAGGGTCCCCAGTGTCAATAGGTAACCTTATTCACAATTCAGAACAGGAACTGACTGCAGCTAAGCGAAAATGCAAAAAATGTGTTTGTGCCAAGACTTTACCCATTATTGCTCAAGCTCGACTCCACTTGATGTGCAAATTAGCCCTGTAGCCCCTGAAAGCATTCAAACACTTGCAGTAGAATATGTGGGACGAAATTTGTTTCCAAGGTGTTTTCATATGACAATAATTGGACGCTTCATGCACCCGTTGCATTTCTCTTGGATTGCGATTACTCATTTTGATAAAGATTATTAAATTAAAAAATTTGCTGATGCAGTCTTCAGTCCAAACTTTTGTCAAAACTGTGGAAAAAAACAACCGTTTCCAAGTCATTTCGCAACTAAACCTTGGAAGGGTAGAGCTATAATCCTTGCTAGGCTCAAAAGAAAATTGTGGCATCATTTCAAGCCAAAATAAAACATTTTTTCTCTTATATTTTATTTTTTGTTGTTGAAAATACTCTGTAAGGCTATACATTTTTTGTTATTGCTATATTTTATTACTTATCTTTCTATTCAGGCCCTAGTCTATGGGGAGATTGCCTTCCCCTAATTCAGAGCTTTCTGGATAATGGGTTTCCGAATAACTCATCCCATACCTGTATATCAAAATCACTATGTAAGTAATGAGCATTATGTTAGTCGAGTATACAGGATAATGATACAGCACCCAAGTGTTTAGAATTTTACAAACAGTTCAGTTGTTATGGGTTTATTTTACATGAACTAAAAGTATATTATTTACATTGTTTTTAGTTATTTCACTCGAGTCATTGCCGAGTGAAACTGCACTAGCAACAACAACAAATGTAACCGTAAAGCTTGCTTGAAATTAAGTTCACGTTGATGACAGCACATGATAAGTGATGGGAAAATCTGGGGGTGTTTCTCTTCATCGAATTTCTCTTGAATTTCTCAGGAAATTCGCAAAACGGCGAAAAATTTGCGAAATGCTTCTGGTGTCTCATTTAGGACTGACGCCCGTGTCCAAAACGAGACGCGGGTTTTTCACCAGGTGAATTTTTTCTTGGTGTTTCGCGAATCGCGGGAATTCGCTCCCGGCGAATAAATTCGCCCTTCACTACATATGATGCAATTTCTTGTTGAGAATATACAAATGAAACTTTAGATTTAGTTTCAAAACAAAAGATCTGGTGCATCTTAATGTAGGATGGTAAAGATGGCGTTCAACTTGAGCAGTTGACACTTTAAAGGAGCTGGATGTCTAATTTAAACAATCCAGAATTCCTGCTTTTCAGTTCTCTAACTCTGAGTTACTTGAGTGACTTGAATGGGGCTAACTATATCAGAAATATTTTTTATTTTGCACAGCCTACCTGTTTACCCAGTTTTTATTTTTATACTGAACAATCCATTTAAGGATAACCACAGCAATGGGCCGTGTCTATTCACACTTGGGAGGGGAGATCAGTTTCTCTTTCTTGGTTACATTATTCCCTAGCAGTTCTTTATTGGCCAGGGATGCTAGTTGTCCCTAGTCTTTGAAAGGGGAGGCACCATCTGTTTGTTTGGACCCAACTTGCAGGTGAATGGTGCTGGAGTTGGGAAGCTTCAGTAGGAGTAGTAGATGGGAATAGCTTTAGAGAATGCAGATGTTATAGCTCCCTTTGGAGTGAGAGTTAGACTGAGGGTAGGTAGAAGAGAAGACAGAGGCTCCAATGAGAAGAGTGGAAAGAATTAATACTCTGGGTGCCACCCAGACACCCAAGAAGGGAGAGGTCCCAAGGGGAACACCTCTGGGAACTGGGTATATATTTGTGAGGTTTACTGCTGGCTACTACCATCAAGGGAACAAGGAATCATTGAAGTGCTATGAAGTGATCTGTACCATCTAGTAGTAATAGCAGCTAATAACACCCAGGTTATAGGAAGATACATTCCGCACATGTGTAATCAATGTGTAAAACTGTAATAAAGAGGCGAGCCAAAACCCTTGCTCATCTAGAAGGCTCCTCCATCCATCGAAGGCCAACCGGAGAGTCCTGTATAACACATGCTCTACTGGAGCACTCACCACTGCAGTTGGTTTATTGATATGACATATTTCATGCCATTAAGACCCTTGTGCTCCCTAGACCATTGTGGTGGAATGCAATGGGGGTTTATGTTAGAAGATAACTGAGTGTATTCAAGATCTTTTGTTGGTTTGTGAATTACACATATATTAAGAATTCTTGGATTTTTTTTTTACTCACTCAATCTCACATTCACCCAGGCACTGAGGAATCCATACAATCTATTAAATCTATTAAAGATGTTGCTTGAGTAAGTGAACCAATATGAGGATTGGTTTTTGCGAAAACTGAGGCTTTGGCTGCTGTAGACTCATCATTAAATTCCCATTCAAAGACATTTTTCATCCACTGACAATTTAAAAATAAACACTTCTGAAATGCAAATTGCACCGTAGGTGTAACAGGCCAGGAAACTGAACTGGTTCCTATACAACTGAGCAAAAGAGAAAATTCAAAAGATATTCTCTAAGAGATTGAATTGTAGACAGTGTTGTACTAAATACAAAAATACTGCTCATTTCAGCAGTGGAAACATGGGAGCCAACATTCATTCAGTGCTCTTATGCCCTAAGTATCATTCTACAAGAATAAAACACAGGCAGTTAAATAATTATATAATTCACAGCCCTGTGCATCTATCCTTAGTTACCGATACTGTGTATATGTGTATATATATATATATATATATATATATATATATATATATATATATATAGTGGCATGTTAGTATATATAAATATGTATATACAAGGAATAACTGCTACCTGTGACTATTTGGGGATGGTGGTTAAAGGCAAACTGTCATGGGAAAAATGATTTTCTTCAAAACACATCAGTTAATAGTGCTGCTCCAGTAGACTTCTGCACTGAAATCCATTTCTCAAAAGAGCAAGCAGATTTTTTATATTCAATTTTGAAATCTGACATGGGACTGGACATATTGTCAATTTCCCAGCTGCCCCAAGTCATGTGACTTGTGCAAGCACTTTAGGATGGAACTGCTTTCTGGCAGGCTGTTGTTTTTGCTACTTAGTGTAACTGAATGGAATGCAGTGGGACATGGATTTTACTATTGAGTGTTGTTCTTAGATCTACCAGGCAGCTGTTATCTTGTGTTAGGGAGCTGTTATCTGGTTACCTTCTCATTGTTCTGTTGTTAGGCTGCTGGGGGGGAGGGGTGATATCACTCAACTTGCAGTGCAGCATTAAAGAGTGACTAAGGTTTATCAGAGTACAAGTTATATGACTTGGGGCAGCTGGGAAATTGACATTATGTCTAGCCCCATGTCAGATTTCAGAATTAAATATAAAAATATCTGCTGTTTTGCAAAATGGATTTCAGTGTAGAATTCTGCTGGAGCAGCACTGTTAACTAATGCATCTGTATTCGATCAAATTTGAATAATCTGAATCGAAGTAATAGTGCATGCGATCAAATTCAGCCATTTTAAACAGATAGGGTCCATTGCGTGGAAGGAGGAAGCAGACCTAGCGGCTGCGGGGGGGGGGGGGGGGGGGGGGGGGGGGGGGTGCAGGAGTATAGAGGGTCCTGTAAGGGCCTAAATAATGAGCAATATCTATATACGTATCTTGGTAGACCCTTGGGACCCTCAATTTAATTTGCTGTGTGGCTCAGTCACATCTAGTTACACCACTGGCTGACACTGTCAAGCACTGAGTAGGTATAAATTAGTTGAATCTTTTTAAACATAGAAAAGCACAAAAAACTATAGACTCCCATTTAGGCATGAGGAACTAAGATTTACTTTGAAGCAGTGTAGGTGGTTCTCCACAGTGAGGACAGTGAGATTGGGGAATGCCCTGGTGATGTTTTGGTTGGGGAATAATGATGGGCGAATCTCCCCTGTTTCGCTTCGCCGAAAAATTCACGAATTTCCAGCGAAATTCGCAAATTGGCGAAAAAAATTGCGAAATGAAACGAGACGCGCTTTTGACGCGCGTCGCGTCGTTTTCGTCGCGTCGAAAACGACGCGCGACTAGTTTTTTTTGGCTAATTTTTTTTGCTCAAACTTGGTTGCCCTTTTATTAGCCACCAGTGGGATCACCTGACTATAGCTGGGAAGGAGTGGGTTGAGTGCAGAGGATCGCTTGTATTTGTCTATGTGAAGCTTGTGGTCACAGCCTCATTGCACCCCCACCTAATGTTTTTAAAAAATTAGTGGTGAGCACAACTTTCCCTTGTTTGTTAGAGTTCATATAGGAGCAGTGAACAGCTCCCTGTTGTAGCTCCCACTCCTTCCCAATGATAGTCAGGTGACAACTCACTGTTTATAACTGATGCCAACTTACTTGCTGATTTCAAAGTAAAACGCCCAAACTTGGTTGCCCTTTTCTTATACACCAGTGGGATCACCTGACTATAGCTGGGAGGGGTGGGGGCTACAACAGAGAGCTGGTCACTGCTCCTATATGAGTGACCAGCTCCCTGTTGTAGCCCCCACCCTTCCCAGCTATAGTCAGGTGATCCCACTGGTGTCTAATAAAAGGGCAACCAAGTTTGGGAGTTTTACTTTGAAAGCTGGACAAACAATCCCTGTTTTGTTTAAAGGGTAACTGCAACGTAGAAAAATTGGATCTGCACACACACAGCTCTGCAGTTGGGGAATATCCCCTTTTATTTCACCACCAACAGATTCAACATTTCAGGGGGTGTGACCCTCCCTTCATCAGGATTGTTTAAAGGGTAAGGCATTTTTTAGTAGTTGAATGCACAAAATGTCTCAATGTCTTAAATATATTGATAATGCAGAGGACCTCTTGTATTTGTCTATATGTATTATTTGGGGTTCAGTAAGACGGGACAAACTCAATAGGCAGATGTATTTTTTCTTCCCAAATAAATTATTTAGCTTCGTAACTTTCTCTGTTCCCATTTACTGTCACCACTCAGCGGGTAGGTTGCCCATATGTACTTATGTAAATTTCCAGGAGGATGAAACACGCTCACAGCCTGACTAAACAGCTGGCCAGAAATCCATGTTGACTTGCCTATAGAACACAGTCCATACGTTCCGTTAGAGTATTTTTCTCGGCAATCCAATTGTACTCTGAGTTAATAAATACATGTATCAGTCTGAGTAAACCATGATCCATCACATTTTCTTTCTTTGGTATTTATCTTGCAGGAGCAAAACAGAAGTATTTCCTCCCACAAATTGCTCTTGCTAAACACAGAGAAACCTCCTACAATTACTCATCTGGTGCTTGTCCAACACTCTTAAGAACCAAACACTTAAGATCAGAATTCAAAGTGCTGTAGAGTATGACTTATATCCTGTGACTCTATCTGCCAAAATGACACATCGATTTCTATTTTTGTGTACTTTCATTTAATTGAATTTAATTTCTTTTTGGTTTTTGAATTTGAGCTGTACATGTAATGTTAGTTATGTAGAGAGCAGAGCTCAGTCAGGAGAAAAATGGATACCTGATATATAAATAATACACAAGAGCCATGAATGTCCTGTAAATTATATCCTTATAAACGGTGCTTAGTGATGTCATCAGTTATAATCAGATCTTAATGATGTCGTTTTTGTCACATGACTCTGTAACTTGTGTTTAATAATAAATAAAATAGCCCCTGTTGAAGAGCCATGCTGCAGTTGCGGTGCTGGCCTAGTGCTCCTGCGGGTGCACGAATGTGTGAATACGCATGCGCAGTAGTACAAAATAAAACGCATAGGTGCAGAGAAACGCCAAGAGAGAGGACCAGACTGGGGGTAGGTGGCAGAGGAGTTACGTGACTGGCTCCCCCCCAGCTTTGCATCCTAGGCAAGTGCCTACTTTGCCTACACCTTGGTCCAGACCTGCTGTGTTGTAATATATTAGAAGTCACCTCGGTGTCCCACGACCTGTATAAAAACATTTGGCTTTCAACGTCATGTTTTTATATGGTCATGGAACGCCTCAGTAACTTTAAAAATCCTTATTTTTTTAAAAGAGGGGTTACTTTATTCACTATATAAATGTAGGGACCCTGAGATTTGGGTGTAGTTTACTCAGGCAGTTTCCTCTCCATATTTGGACACCTAAGGGTCCTTAAGTAACTCAGGCAGCTATATCCCTTTTCCTGGGTCCATATTAGTTCCAGGAGATTATCCACTAGGTGGCAGTAGTTTAAAGTATAAAAGGATATAGCACCATGTTCTCAGTGTCTTACTCCTGGGACTGTGCCTCCCAGAGAGGTGTTACAGGGCCAGGGTCTGGTTCCTCTAAAGTTAGTTTTAGCCAGTGGTAGTAGTTACTGTGATAGTCACTCTAGGAGTGAAAGGCAGCTCAGGGTAGCTAGTGAGCATTTGTGGCTCCAACAAGGAGAAATAGTGGGGTTAGGACCCTGTGGTATGTACACCACTAGATCAGGGATTACAGTGGGTGAGTTGAGGACCAGATAGGGTGCCAAGACCCCAGGCTGAATACAGTGGGTGAGGTGAGGACCAAATTGGGTGCCAAGAAACAAGACCCCAGGCTGTGAAATCCAGGACCTAGTGCTATCCACCTGAGAGGAGACATTACCTAGTGAGAGGGTAACTATCCTGTTTGAAACGTGAATCATTGCTGCGGGCTGTCTGTCTTGCTTATTGTCTTTATCATCCCACTGGAAGGGTTATCAAAGTATCCTACTACGCTCTCAGTTCAATAAATCAGTTCAAGTTTGCTGCAAAGAACTGTGTCTGACTAAATCTCCTGCTGCACTGAACAACACCAGGTACCGGGAGTTGCAGGGAGTTGCACAGGTACACTGTGGGTCCTGGGCACAAGCTAAGCAGTTAGCCGGGTCACACACATTCCACAAATCCACAGCTAAAGCTACACCTATGGGTGCACTACATAATGTACCACCAAATGGTAAGGCTAACACAATCATATTGTCCATTTGTTGCTGGATACTTCAGATGCTTTGGATACTTTAGATGATTAAAAGAAGAATAAATCAGAACAAGAAAGAACAGTAGACACTCACAGATCCCAAGGACAGGCAAAATGAAGGAACGGCAGACTTTAATTTAGGCCTTACGCATTTTGTACAACTAAATACTTTATCATAGGCTAACCATATGTCTGTTTAGCCTATGAGCAGGTGCTTAGGTGCAGGAAATGCGTTAGGCGTTCTGTACATCTACTATTTGCCTAAAATAAAGTCTACAGTTCCTTCACTTTGTATGTCTGTGGGATCTGTGATTTCCTGCTGTTCTTGGTCTGATACCTCCACCTTGAGCTGTAGGGCTGGGGCACGTGCAACCAGACCCCATGAGTAAACTGGGGAAATCCTCTATTTGGTCACACACCAATATTTTTTCCAATATACCAGAATAAATCAGAGCCACAAAATATATAATGTACAGAAATCCACAGTCATAATTCCATACAGTGTAAGTACTCATCAGAAACATTTGGCTCAGTCTCTCATATTTTTTTGAAAGGTCTTGTTCCCTTAAATTTTTCCTGTCAATCCTACATGATACGCAACCTGAACATTATTTTTCCATAATCCTACTTGCATGCCTTTTTCTTCATCTCTTCCTGTCTCACCCTTCTCTTTTGTCTTCTCTACTCATCCTTTACCATTCTACCCCCAAATTTCCCTTCTGTTCCATGATCTCTGCTCCGCTCTGCTTTGCTGTTGCTACTTATCCACCTTTTTTTCTTTACTCTGCAAACTCCATTTCTCATCATTCATGATCAATCATGGATTTCTCCAGTTCTCTTGCCTCCACTGCTTCTCCATTACTTTATGCGTCTCTTTTAAGATAACCTTAACAGACCTTCTGGGTGTTGTTATGGCTGCATTATGGAGATTTCAATGTCCACCTGCACAAGCTAAAACTTTCTGTTTTGGTAGCATTGAGTTAAGTAGGGCCTGAACAGGAATACAGGTATGTGCATAAATGTAATTAAAGCCCTAGGTATCATCACTCCACCCAACCGTAATAGTCTTTTCTCATATTCCAATTCATGCATCTCAAACCAAGTTATAACCTTCACCTTGGGTCTAGTCCTCTGAAGGACCTGTGGCCTAAACATTGGCCTTGTGAATGTGTGTAAGAATAATACATATGTCTCACTTGTATATTTGTTTTACTCAATTGGGGGACTCTGATTTGTCTGGGTCTCCTCTTGCATAAATTGGTGGCATTGCTCTTGGGATATCAACAGTTTCTGCACATTTTAATTAGAGTATACATCACTGGCATTCAAAATCATAACATTACCTTTGGCCATGGTTCTTGGCTTGGAATTTTAACAGATTCTTGTGTGAGTTGTACTCATAGCCTGATTTACATATGTTGGACCTCCAGGGTCATCCCCATGGTATTAGTACCAAGTTCTGTGTTTCTCAGCATGATTGTTTTCTCTGAGCTATTTGGCCAGGGCAATTAGATAACAATTATTATTGGCACTACTATAATGCTTTCTAAGAACATAGTAAAAGTTCTCAAAATATTGTTATTGCCTCTCACAAAAGCCAAGATATTATTTTCTTAAAGGAGTTTTAAACCCAAAGGATTAGTTGATGCAAACTTACTTAGAGTGATCCTTCAAGCACGTTTGCAATTTACATTAATATTTATAGTGGTTTCTGAGATATTAGCCATTTTAGACTGTTCAACAGCTGTCTTTGAAGGTCAGAGAGATTGCCCTGTTTTTTTGCAGTCTGTGCTTCTTGAGTATATGGGGCCTCCAATGTTAAAGTGGGGGGTTACAAAAGTGAAGCAGGACAGTGTGGACAGGGAAACTCTATGGCATACTCATGAAAGCCATGGTATAGATCACAAATATGAGTTTAATCATAACAGTAAGGGTTCATAACTCTAGGGGGCCTATTTACCAGCACTGAATTTCTATTTTTTGATTGATGAAATGTTTTCTTTCTCTGAAAATCTAAAAATTTGAGATTTATGAAATGTAATAACCACAAAAAACTTTAATAAACAATCTGTCAATTAAAAGGTCCTGTAGAAGTCAATGGAGCTGCTCAGATCCCACTGGATCCTTTTTAGGCATTTGGACTTTTAGAGGTTCTCTGATTTTTTTTCCTTAGTAATTGGCAGAAAAACTCGAAGTTTTATTGGTTTTGGTATTTTGCAGCACATTAATCAGAGTTTTTTTACTTTACTTTATTTTTTTGATCCGTCATTTAATTTTCTGTTGTGCTTAGTTTTCATAGTTTTTGTGTGCTTAGTTTTAATAGCTCACTACTTCTCGATCACACATTACTGATCATAGCAACCATGCATGAGCAACATAAGAGAAGAAGAATAGAAAGAGTAATGGGCTAAAGAATACCAGCGTCTACATTGAACTCAATGTTAATTTTATGATGAAATCCCCTTTGTGTGAAGCAGTTGGAGGACCTGTTTTGCCATTTTAAAGGGGAACAGGAAACAGGTCTTTAGATTTAATTAAAGTCAAAATTAGCACCAGGTCTACTAACCCATAGCAGCCAATCACATATTTGTTTTCAGGGAAAAGAACACTCAGTTCTTCATTGGATGCTGTAAGTTACTAGATCTGGGGCAGAATTTTATGACATTCAAACAAATGTAATGGGCAGGGCTATAGGATCAGTGTCAGCCTACTCTATAGAGCAGGGATCCCCAACATTTAAAGCCCCTGAGTAGCATCCAGAAGTAAAACGAGTTGGGGAGCAACGCTAGAATGAAAAATGTTCCTGGGGTGCCAAATAAAGGCTGTGATTGGCCATTTAGTAGCCCTTGTGTGGATTGTCAGCCTACACTGAGCCTCTGCTTGGCAGTACACCTGTTTTTATGCAATGAAAACTTGCCTCCAAGCCTGGAATTCAAAAATAAGCACCACATTGAGGCCACTGGGAGCAACATCCAAGGGGTTGGAGAGCAACAAGTTGCTCATGAGCTACTGGTTGGGGATCACTGCTATATTGTACAAAGTGGAAAGTGTACAAAGTGGAAGGGGCTCTCAGTTGGCTGGGAGACTTCAGCATGGGGCAGGGAGTAGGTGGAGATGGGTAGGGACTGGACAGAGGCAGGTGCTGGGTGGGTTGAATGGCATTTGGGCATTTGGGATTTGCAGTGCACAGGGCACCTCCAAAGATTTTTTTTGAAAGGTGAACTCTAGTTAAGACACTGTCCAGAATGCAGAGTTTTTGTGGCTGCAAGAATGAGTTTCAGGCATTTGACATCAACTTATCAAAAGGAGCAAAACTACCCGCATGTTTTGGCACAAAACACACATGGGTTATTTTTTGCGTAAAATGTCAAAAATATGTCTGCACTCTATTCTTTAGCTGTAAGTTCAAGGCACGTATATTGATGCTGGTTACTGTGGGAACCATGTACTTTCAGGTTGAAGGTAGCAGTAGCTTCAGTGTTCAGTATGTGACTGATTCGGAATGGGCAGTGAGATGGATGCATTGGTACAAAGAGTAGTTCTATGGAAGGAGAGGCTTTAACGAATGGCATCAATTTATGAAATGGCTGCATCCAATTTTGGGTGTTAAGTGAGCCCTTAGGAGTTCTTAGCAGTTGCTATTAAAAAGCCCCCAGTTCTGATATGGGAGAGGGGCAAAATACCCCTGTTAAACGTTCCACTGGATTTATAATATGAATGCATGCCTTTAGTTATTGGTTACCCAATTTTAGGCAAGAAACCCATAAAATCCATGGATTCATTCCAACTGCGCTATATAAAGGGCTCCCAACTGGCACGCCTATACAGTATGTAGTGTCAGTATTTAATTTTACTGCTATTTAATGCTCATAAAAAAAGCTGTGTTCGTCGAGCAAGAGGAGAAGCGAAACGAGAAGAGGGGGAGGTCCCACGTAGAAATGTGTCAGACATGACTCACGTCTCCTTCCCTTCTATAGGAATGTTTTTTGTTTATTCTAAGCACATTGGTAAATGAGTCTGATTGTAAAGGTTCTGTTTGGGGAATTCTCTGCTCTGTTCTAAACAGATGTCAGCATCAGGAATGGTTCCATTGCATTCCATTCAGCCACATAATCCAAGATCCAAGGCTGTAGGCCGCCATGTGCTAATCTGCTGGAGAGAAAAAACATGCCCCCGTGCATGGAGATATCTGACTTTCCCCTTCACTAAACCTGCATGGATTTGCCTTCAAAGTACCTATATTAAAAAAAGACTTTCTGTGCCCATGTATGTATGTTTATACTATATATAAATAGTTATTTATACAGACCTTAGACCCATCCTACATTGGCATTCTCTCCTCTGTAATACTTATAATGGATAGCACTAAAATGTTATTTTTACTAAATTTATTTGAATTGTATTGTTTGGTATAATACACTTAAGGTGGGCATAGACATAACAATTATGATCTTTCTTGGAAAAGATCTTTCCAAGAAA
>CM044433.1:6336709-6349185 GCA_024363595.1 Xenopus borealis
AAGGTGCGCTTAAAGGCTGATGTTAACCTGGGTGCGATCTGCAAGGACTTTTCTGTGTGGGTTTCTCCAAGGGTCCTTCAGTTTCCTCCAACATAAGCGTAGAGACAGTTTGTAAACTCCAATGGTTCAAGTAAGGGGTCACTAAGAATTTTTTTTTTCTAGAGGCTCGGGGATGCTATTATGATTGTACTAAGTGCACTGGATTATTAACTGGCACATCCATACTAGCCATGCTTTCCTACAATCTCATTATATACTGGCAAATGTATAGGCACTTATTTAATATTTAAAACTTTACATCCCATTAAAGCAAAGGAAATATGAATGCTAATATGGCTTCAATAAGAAAATATTAGAAACTGACATTCATTTCCTCATATTTCAGCATGTTTATTCTCAGTTCATATAGACGTGTGTATTGTTTAGCCAGTTTTTTTCTTCCCAGCTGCAGGTATAGCAGCGCCAGCACACATTGCAGAAAAGCCCCGTGATGGATTGTAACATCTCTCCAAGATCTGTTGGTGACGTGTACAAAGAAGTAGCTGCTGTAGCTTGAGTTCTCCTAGATGTCTGGCTCAATACGGCGCTGAACAAACAGATTTATTTAGTGTCACTGACTCTGCACAGAGTAGCTTATTTAACAGTATGTGCACTTTAATATGCGTTTCTTTTGGACACGATTCAGATAGAGGTTCAGATTTTCACTCCTCTCCTCTTGGGGGTGGAAAATAATTAAAAAAACAGCCTCTGTCATCATTTCCATCTGAGAGTGAAAAAGAAGGACACAGCCACATGTGATGATGGTTTAAGAGGTAGCCGGACACGTCCCACCAAAGCCAAAAAATTGTCAGGACCAATAAATCATCCTCTTGGCCGGGAAGATTCCCCCATTTTATATTTTTGAAGCAGAGCCATTTTTTTCCTCCTATTCGATCACAAGAACATAAAGGCATGTTGGGTGGGCAAGTCTGCTAGTGTGCACCAAGATCTTGTTTGGACTAAAGCAGTTCCAAGCGAAGTTCCTGAAATGTGTTTAGCACATTATTTTAATACATTAATACTTGGGGAATGGAGAAACTGCATGGCGTATGAGTAAATCTTTATGTCTACAGGCTGAAATGCTAAATATAAATGTTTTATAGGTTAAAATAACACCCTTTAAAATTATCTTTTTTCATTTTCACTGAAAGCTTTGTACATGGCTTAGTTAATGAGATTAGCCAGCAGAACGAGAAAGTTATAGTGACTTTACTGCTTCCACATTATACGGCCAAAAGTATATTGATCAACCATATAATGACTGGAATCAGTTATCTGAGTCAAGAGTTGGTGATTTATGGAAGGCCCTTACCTGTTTCAGAACAAAGATGCTCCCATGCCCAAAACAAGGTCCATAGAATAAGATTGCTGAGATGGGAGTGGAAGAACCTGACTGGTCTACACAAAGCTCTCATCTGAACCCAACTGAATGTGTGCGGGATATCTGGAATATCAAGGCGAGTCAAGTCTGATTCCCATATCAGTGCCCAACCCTCTAAGGATGAACTAAAGCAAATCCAACTAGATATTCTGATATCATGGGGATGTCTTTTCAGAAAAGATGGAGCTGTTATAGTAGAACAACTTCACATTATTAGAATGCAAGGCTAAACAGACAGGTGTTTAGATTCTTTTGCCTGAAATGCATATTTCCTGGTGAACATAGGTATAGTTACTTTCTTCTAGTCATGTGATTCTAGTTCACTTTTACCCAGCAATGTTACATTTCAAGCAAAGCTATTAGTTCTAACCTGAAGTTTAAGGCTCAAAGGGCCTTTCCACTCCCCCTAAAGTGGTAACTATGCTGAAGCATATACACTAACTCTCACTTCTAGTCTGTGGAGTTTCAGACTGATATACTAACTGGCCCAAACTATCTTTCTCTCCTGAAGGGGCTATAGCCTATGATTAGCTAGTATTTGTTAACTGGGTCCTTCTTCTCTGACTTCCCCTGGGATTACTTTTTATACCAAGGCTTTGTCTTCATTGGGTTCTTCACTAACTCATGCTCCCCCACCATACATCATCATTTATGATGGTGTCAAAGAGAACTAATGTGGCTGCCCCCTACTTTTTATACAGCAAAATGTTCAGCGTTTAGCAATCTAGTAATTAATAACTTGTGTACCTGAATGAGTCTCAACTTCAGGGGATGGATAGGTGGTGGGAGGGGGCATGCCTCAGTTCTTCTTCTGACTGCAAATCATGAATACAGTGTTGCTGAATGCTGGCAGTTCTGTTTTCAGGATGCAGGCTTCTGACCTTTATCAATTCTTAAAGGTGGAATGCAGGGCAAAGTACAAAGAACATGCTGGATTGAGGCACTGAGGCAAAACTAACACAATCACCAATAAAAATGCCAATTGACAAAAAAGTCACCATAAGAAAAAACACAGATTGACAATGTATTTGGAGTGAGAAAAAAATCTTGACTCCCAGTGACTTTTAATTTTTGCTGTTTCGTGAATTTTCCAGTGCAGATTTAAACATTAAATATTAATTTTAAATTGTAATGAAAACTGTTATTTACCAATAATATTTTACCTTTAAGTTCTGATCTGCTGGGGGCTAGTAAACCTACGCAACCCTGTCTTGTTATTTGAATTCCAATCTTGGAAAGTTCCAAATAGGATAAAGCATCAACAATCCCATATTTCACTCCACAAAGCATTTTCCAATGAAAACATTGGTTTTACTATTCAGAAGAAATATCAGCCCTTTCGCTACCACTTGCCAGCAGTCTGAGGCTTATTAGTGGTCGGCAGAATAAATAGAGCTGCCTAGCAGAATAAACATACTTAAACCTATCTTGTTCTATAGAACAATGTATGTTATACAAATCAACTGGTACTAAGTGGCAGTGAAGTAAATTGTAGTCAGTGTTACTGAAGGCATCTAAGAACTTGTCTGTTGAAGGACATGTACGCCCATTAAGTGTGTGAAGAGTTCATTAATGTTTTACTAATTAAATGATATTGTCATGATCCTAGTCTGTTACAGTTTGTGGGTGCACTCCTAAGGCTAAATTAAAATATATTTAAGTATAATGGAAGGGATACTGACTTGGCCAATCAATCAATGCACATTCCTTGGTACCCTGTTTAAGTAATTCAGTAAATATGCAAATTTTTTGTTATAAAGATATAAACATAAAGTTGACAAGCCACCATACCACGTCAAGGTAAACACCACATGGTTTTTAAAACTGGGCTTTGGTTTGGGCAATCTCTCTCTCTTAAAAGCCGCAAAAGCTAGTGGAGGGGGAGGATCTAGCCTTCAGACTGGTGTAGTTTACTCAGGCAGTTCCCCTCTAAGTTTGTACACCTAAGGGTCCTCTAGTAACTAATTTTTCCTGGGTCCAGATCAGTTCAAGGGATTTACTGTTATAGTCACTCTAGGAGTGAAAGACAGCTCAGGGTAGCTAGTGAGCAGCTGTGGCTCCACCGAGGAGAAATAGTGGGGTTGGAACCCCGTGGTGTGTAAACCACTAGATCAGATACTAGAGTGAGTCGAGGACCAGATAGGGTGCCAAGACTCACGATCCCAGGCTGAATACAGCGGGTGAGGTGAGGGCCAAATTGGGTGCCAAGAAACAAGACCCCAGGCTGGGAAATCCAATATCTAGTGTTATCTAACAGAAAAGGGATATTACCTAGTGAGAGGGTAACTATCCTTTGTGAAGTGTGAATCATTGCTGCTGGTTATTTCAGCTGCATACTGTCTGTTCTGGCATATACATTATTCCCCTGGAGAGAATATTGCAGTATTTCACTACCCTGCTCAGTTAATAAATCAGTTAAAGTTTGCTGCAAGAACTGTGTCTGACTGAATCTTCGGCTGCACTGAACAACACCAGGTACCGAGAAATGCACGGGTACACTGGGGATCCTGGGGCACAAGTCAAGCAGTTAGCTCGGCCATACACATTCCACAAATCCACAGCTAAAGTGCACTCAAGGGTGTGCTACATACTTTCTTGGGTCACTTACTTTATTTACTGCACCTGCCACTAGATAACACTTTTGCACTAACTTGCACTTACTACACCCTTCATTTAGCTTTTCCTTTTTTTTATTTTTGCATAACGTTTTTTTTTTGTTTGTTAAAAATGGGCTTTGGTTTGGGCAGCCCCTCTCTCTCTCTCTTAAAAGCTGCAAAGGCAGGTGGCAGAGGAGGATTTAGCCCTCATTTTGAAACCAAAGTTCAAGAGACATTTACTCCAAGTAATGCTATTATGCAGAGAGGTACACGTCCTTTTATACTATGACCAAAGGTAAACAAGTTAGGGACCATTGTGTGGGGTTTACTTTGATGTGGTATGGTGGCTTATCAACTTTATGATCATAACTTTGTAACAAAAAACCCTGTTTTTTTAAAAAAAAATTCATGCACTTGCATATTTATTGAATTACTTAGACAGAAGATCAGGGAATGTGCACCGATTAATTGTCAGTAGCATTTAAACATATTTAAATCTAGCCTTAGGGGTGAATCCACAACCTTCCTTTTTTGCTTCTGTTACAGTTAGAACCAATTCAACTCCCAGCAGGATAAAATACTATAAGCGCAGAAATGCTTGCCAAACTAAACACCCTGGAATTGACTACCTACCATGGGCACCTATGGCAAGAACCGATAGAAAAATGTACTGCTTGTGGTTCCCTTTACCCTTGGGAGTTGGGCAGATGCCTTCTCCTTGAGATGACCCAACTTTCTTACTCACGCTTCCCAGTCTTCCTACAGGTATGGAACCTACAGCTCAAGACTATGTCACAAAATTAACCCTATTTGAATCTGTATTCCCAAGAAGAGAGATATGTTCTTACTGTGTAGCTATCACTTACTACTTTGTGTGTCCCTCCCTTTCCATTGAACAAATAACTATTGTGTAGTCTGAATGAATGAATGAAAGAAAAGTCCTACACACAGTAAGTGATGCTGATTCAGTAATAGAGATATGCATGTTGTTTGGGGAGAAGGAAGGTAGAGCAGTTGTGAATGTGGTGCTTGAAATGCATCATTGGGTTTGAAAGTGCAGCTCCATGTTAACAACTGGATCTACTTTATTTTGGAGGATAATGATCTTTTACTGGGAAAAGACAACTCCAATTATCACCATAAAAATGGACTCTCAAAGTATATATATATTTATGTTATGTAAAATACTACTATGGAGACAATCGTTCAGAAGTTCCTTTCTCACGATGGTGTCTACCCTATCTACAGTTAGCTGCAAACAAAGATCTATTCAGAGTCTTTAAAGGTTTCAGATCATATAGCCATAAAGCAAGTATTTGTCAATGTCCAAAAAAAACACATTTCAATTAACCAACAGCATTAAAACCCCACTAAAAAGACTTTATTGCAGTTATTTTATCCCTTGAGCCTGACATCATGTTGGTGCCACGTCTGTAGAAAGTTGGAAACTTTGATACCTGATACTCTGCAAGACTCTCTGTTTTTTCCACAATGCCAATATACTACCTCACAGAATAAACAAGGCCTGGTATATGATGAGTGATCTCAAGCAATCTGCATTACAGTATTTTTTTACAAGTACCAAGCTTTATTAAACTGCAATTATGATTCTTTATGACTGTTTTGGTTCTCTTCTCACCTCCACTTTTTCATTTCTTCCAGCATAGTTTTCTCACTGGCTTTATAGTCCTAGTAAAGGTAATAAGCCATCTTATGGACTAGGTTTTTGCAAAATGTTGGCTTCCCTTTCTATAGGGAACCCGGGGCCTTGGATGGATGTCTAGCTTGAAAACCAGAAGAAGTTTGGTTAGATTGATTGTTTGCAGGTAATGGCTGCAGTAGTGGTTGAACATTAGATACCACCAAAGATATTTTGGTGGATTTGTAAAAACAACAATGGCACTTGATGTTATAGCTTTTTATTTCTTCTAATTTTGCAACCCCTCCCAAATTGTTCTTACCCTTGAGTCAAAATATTTTTCAGCTCCACATTTATGGATCAAACAAACTGTCCTTTTACTCCCCCCAGACTGCTGCCAACCATAAAGCTGACTGTGCAGACCTGGTACCAATATCATAAAAGATACTTTTATACCACGTTTCTTCTATTTAGCTGATAGATTTTTGGCATTTGGCAAATAAAATATGTTCAAAGTTGAGTTAAAGTTCACAGTTTGCCAAAAATATCAGCAGGCCATGTTTTATTTAGCACATCTGGCTCCCAGGAATACAGACTAAAATCATTACCATATGACAGCAGAACCTATGTCTGCTAGTAAATGACCTGGTGGTCTTTATTTTTTTATCTTTACATAAAATAAAATGTATCCACTATACAGTAATTCTTCTATAGTGCAGAATAGACACTGTAATTGTCTTGTATGAAGAGGGGTTTTCTACAGCACTGTTTATCGCTGTTTTGTCCTCTTTTAGTATACTGGCATGGACCAACTTGTATATTATGTCTGAGTATACTTCCCCATCTGTACCATGGAAAATACTAATGGAACATGGGTATATTATTTGTTGGGTGTCTTAAATAAGGATATAGCTAAAGGAACTCATAGGTGACAATCTGCGGTTGACTTCCATCATTGGATATCAGAAGATGATGGTGTAAAAGTTCAACAAGAAATACAGTACATAGATTTAACATAAATTCAACAGATGAGAAAGACATTGAAAGTTGTGGTCCAGGATGTAGAGAAATAAAGGAAATTCTAAAGAAAGAGTAAATGCTATGTATATCACAGATTAGTACCTAAATTTGATATATATTACACATAAAGTATACATATTACATGTTATTTTACTATACAAAAATATAGGCAGGAATACTGTGATAGATATGCATTTATACTATTCTTTCTGGGTACAATAACTAACCATTCCCCTATGATGTGGTGTAACTGCTGAGACCAAGTAATTTCCAAAGTCTTCTACTGACCACACTGCATATGGTGCATGTCCATCAAGTTTCTTCAAGTAGGGCTACACTATTGACTTCCTGCTTCATTCCTTCATGACTGATGGACAATAATTGGTATGAACTCATAAGCAAATATTGAGGTGAAAAGATCCCATCCTATGATCTTTTCAAATAAAACACATTTAATGGGTGGCTCTGGAGTGACTAAGCATCATCACACATTTTTTCCCTTATAACGGATTAGTACTGTATATGGACTGTTAATTGTTAGCAGGACCTGAAACAAAATTTCAGAGGCATTTTACCTTCTGCAAAAATGGTAGTTAAATAGTAAATGTGTGTTGAATAAAGGACAACTGTCTATCAGGTTCCTCATTTCAACATCACTGACCTGAATTTAGAGTTTGAAAGTAGGTTAAGGGTTCCAAATCATGTAGGACGATCATAACATCCTGGATAAACTTGTTGAATGTTTGTGGTCATAAAAACTTAATACACGTGTACTGCATTGAGGAACAATGTCAAGTATCAGAAAAGGTAGCCAAAAGATAATTTTTCAAGCATCTGTAGGGACCCGTAAGACTAATGGTCCCTTTGAATGGACAACCCCTACAAGTGCTATTCCCTTAGTTGCTAGGAAGTAGCCTCTATATCCATGTTATCTTATAACATTGACCACTTACCGTCACTTTAATATAATAATGGGCCTTACATCCTCTCTCTCCAGGTGTATGTGTCTGGGGAGCCTGGTATCAACAAGGCCCAGTAAAGAGTTCTACTAGAGTTCTAAATGGATAACCCTTTTAGAAGAAGTCAAGGAACAGGGGCCCAGTGAGCAAACATTTGTCATGGTATGTTCTAGGAACGAAAGGAAGGCAACACTATAAAGAGCAGTATGTTCCACCAAATAATTGATATCTAGAGGCAGCTCTCCTCTGGCATTACTGATCTAAATTGAAGTGACCACAGAGCAGTGTCGGACTGGCCCACAGGGATACCAGGAAAACTCCCGGTGGGCCCAGGTGTCAGTGGGCCCTCCTGCTGTTTAGCATTTAGCCTATTTCATGGCCATTCCCTATTTCTGTGAGAATAAAAAGGCTAAATAGATGGAACAATAGATTACAGCATGTAAAGAAAAGAGACTCAGAGAATAGAAGTTGAGTGAGGAGAGGAAGGAGAATAGTACTGAGAGTTGGCCTCTGATCTATGGTTTATGGTTGGACCCCTTATCTAAGGTTTTTGGGTGGGCCCTTAGTCTTAGGTTTTGGGTGGGCCCTTAGTCTAAGGTTTTTGGGTGGGCCCCTGGTGTCCCAGTCCGACACTGCCACAGAGCTAAAGGATTTCATGGGTAGCATATTGCTCCCTGAACAAATTCCAATGAGGGGGATGCAGACCACTATCTGGATGTTCTCACAATCAATCTTGGACTCCCTTAAGGAAAAAACTGTGCAGGACAGCAGTTGCTTACCAGAATCTACACAGTGACGTCCCATAACCCTGCTCTCCCTATGACTGTATCTGACAACAACAATACTACCTCATTGCTTTGTGAGTGTTAACCCTGTTGTGTGGTCTCAATAAACCCATTTGTTTTGTTTGCAAGAACCACTGGCATCCCACTTTTGTTTCAACACAGCATCAGATGGGTATGGTTACTAACACATTCTCCCTTCCTCCTCCACTTAGCAGAGACCTGTGTGACCTATATTCTAACATCACTAGCTGGAAAGTCACTTTTGAGCCAAGGCAAGATATGGTTTAATGGTGCAGAGTATCTTTTAACTTTTGATGATCAGACAGAGAACATACCCAGAACAGTGAGAAAGAATGCCATGTGTACATGATGGGTACCTCATTCTACATGATTCTTCTGTAGAAAGTGTGTGGCATTATCTGAATGCCAACAGAAAATGTGCACTTAGCCGTACAGATGGACTGGATGTTTATTTTCTGTTTACTTTCTTTAGAACAATATGAATTATGCAGGAGTGACAGAGACAACATTCGTATAAAAACACGGAATATTCGGACAAGCTCTAGGAAATATTTTTCAAACCCAATGTTAACAAATGCTGACCTCTAACTGAAATATCTTGGATGTGCTGTGGTTTTATATTTCTACTTATACAATAACGGTTTTCTTTCAGGCAAGAATGTGCTGCTAATTTATCACTGTTTCTCCAGCCTGTTCCTTAATGCTCACGTCTGTATTCCTTGCCTTCTAGCTTTCCCTGGGACTGAATGTGTGGTGTGTAATCCGGACTGGAAGAAGGACATGATTCAGACTGTTCCAGACCCATCGGCTCATATCAAAGTAAGTGACCATACTTTTGTACATGTCGCCAGATAATCAATAAACAAGCTCTACCATCCTTCAATGTGATATTTCAGATAAATTACATAAGGAGGAAGTAGCCAATGGCTTAGAGTGATACCAGCCAATCGACAGGTAGAATTCCCGGTTCAAAATATCTGATATCTGCTATGAGTTATTGAATCATCATGTTTTTGGAACATTCTTTATGAGCAGTTATATAATGAAAAGAAATATTTAATGAACTATGCTCCCATTACCATAAGGAAATGCTTCCGAATTATTGAACAAAATTACATAATGAAAGATTTTCTGAGACACTTTCCAAAATACATTGATTCATTATGATTAATTAGTTATTTATGAATTGCAAACATGTCCTCTTCTATTGTTCCCACTGTGTATCTATTTATTTGGGTGGTGTAGCCTTTTAAAGGAATACCATGATTGCAATGAAGCTTTTGTCCAACACATATGCTAATGATCATCTGGTGCTTTGTCCCTCAACCTCAACTTCCCCTGATATGACCAAGTGCCATTACTACATCTTTCTGGGATTCTGAGAGTTGTTTTCACCAATACAGAAATCTTAGGTGTAGGAGAACATCTCATAACATCTAAAAAAAAACATCTCATCCTCCATCCAAGTTAGAGGTCCATGTGGCCTTTGGTCAGTAGTATCAAATATGATTTAGTCCTCATGTGCAGATCCTGCAGAGAAACACTTGGAACCTGGAAATAAATACTCTATGGTACTAGGTCTGCTATTTTCAGGTGTTTGAACATCACCTCTTACTGTATTTGGGTACCTGTGGGCCTCCCTTTTATATGATTGAAGGAAAGTCGTGGTAAGTGTTATTGCATTACCCATGGCTCATTGAGCAACATCAATTGTTGTAAATGGTGAAACATTAATTTTGTCTTGTGTTGCACTTTGGGAAATATCACTCTGAAGGGTTGCATTTTGAAGTTTAAAAAAACAGACAAAAACAATAATTAAAAAACATGATCTCAATCAGTTCACTGGGTCTCATTTAGACATTAGCCAAATAACATGTTGTTTTCACGGATCCTGAGACCATGCCTACATTTACCGGCCAAATGACAAACCTACAAATATCACTACAATTTGTGGTTTCCGGGTTTCACCCTACGGAATGAAAATATAACTTTTACAAGTAAGCAAGCCCAGTTATAATAAATTAATATACACTCCAGCCAGATATATATTTTAAAAAACATGTTTTAAGGGTTGATTAATCAATCATTTAGATATTACTGACAGGGCAATTAGCTTTGATAAATGTGGCAAATTCATTGACTGCCGGGAAATTTTTACGGTCAGGGGGAAAATACTGAACTCCTGAGAACAGTTCAGCAATCTCCTGTTTATGGGTTTTGGGTTGGGTTGCGGGTGGCTTGCAGTTAGACTGAGGATACCTGGTACAGGCACTCAGGCAGAAGGAGGTCAGTTCCATACTCTAAATAATTACAATATAAAGTAATATTTTACTTTTTATATTGCATCTCAGTGTATCTTAGCAGTATCTGTCAGTTCCTTGCTATACCACTGGCACCTATTACAGACCACTTCAAATACAAGTAGTATACTAAGGGGCAGATTTACTAAATTCGTGTGAAGGATTCGAATGGATTCAAAATTCGATCGAATTGCAAAATTAAATTTTTTTCGAATTTTCGAATTTAAAATTTGGCCACTTCGATCATCGAATTTACAAAATTCGATCGTATCGAATAATTCTAATAGATCGAATAAAAATCTATTCGACCATTCGATTATCAAAGTACTTGCCCTTTACATTGTTATTCGATGGCCCAATTCTCCAGATTAAACCAACCGAGTTGCTATATATATATATAGCTATATATATGCCTATGGAAAGCTCCCATAGGCTTTTTTTAGGTTTTCTTATCAAATAAAAATCGTACCAGCGATCACTTCGATAGTTCTATTCATACAATTTTTTCGATAAATTGAAGGGAATTTTACTATTTTTTCGTAAATTCGTTCGATCGTACGACTTTATCGAGAAATTGAAGACCAGTAAAATCCTTCAAATTCGATGTTCGATTTTGTCAGATTTTACTTCGAAAATCGTACTAGGGTAGAATTCGAGGGCTAAAAGCCTTCAAGAATTCGACTCTTAGTAAATCTGCCCTTAATGTAGAAATAGTCTACTCCTTTTATCTCTTCCTCTTTCCACCCATCCAACCAAACTACTCCATATTCTGCAGTACATTGCACACACCTGTACTCTTCAGGGAAGAAGGAAAATAAGCTCCATCATCTTCTGTATATTAGGCATTGCCCTGAATATAAGTTCTAAACTTAGAAGAGCCACTGGTATAAGGTGTGGGAGCTCAGTTACCATGTGTTCCAAGGTCTGGTGAGAACAGAAGCGTATATGGCAGTGTGGAATATGGAGTTGTACAGCTGGAAGAGAGGGGGGAGAAGCCAACTTCTGCAACATTCTTTGAATGGTAGATGTTGATCGGAGAAGTTCCACTGTTCTACTGTAAATACTGTAGATTATGTCAATGCCAGGACATTACCTACCATGTAGTTGAACTGAAGAAGCTACCCAAACTGTTTTCAGACTTGCTCAATCAGTTGCTTTAGACTCACTATTACTAAATATTGTCCATTATGACCTGGAATAACGGAAACCCTTCATAGGTAAACCTTGACATTACTTATATACCTTTCTTATCAAAGGCTCTATAAAAATTGTTATCCCTAGGCTAAGAATTCGGTAGCTACACAAACAACCCAGATATCTTGTTTGATAACAGATGAAATCATCAAGCAGAGACCGAGCCAACAGTGTTGAAAGAGTTGGACTGGGTCCGCTTGTGGCCACTGCTAAGAATTCCTTTTTTAAGAAAAATAAGCAATAAAACATATCAGTGGCAGAGACACAGACAGGCTTGATGAAAAAACTGGAGAATAGGGAGACAGCTCTATACTGGATTTGGAAATTACTGCAGAACTAGACCCAGAAGCATTGTCTCTAGCATTGCTGGTTGCCACATGGGCGGACTTACTGACTTTCAGTACTTTCAGATTCATTATAAATATGTATTTTTTACTGAGTGCCAGCAAGTTCCTGAGCTCCTATTAAGCATGGAATAGGTTTCCAACCAGCTAACCCCATCTTTAAATTGCATGCTTAATTGGCAAGGATAACACAGAGC
>CM044433.1:6390739-6403811 GCA_024363595.1 Xenopus borealis
CCTAACTGACCTTCAGACTGGGCCCCCTTAGCTCATAACAAGGTTACAGATATATACAAATATTGGGGTGACAGTCACCCTGCTATAGTTCCAGGGGTACCCATGGCAGCACATACAATCACATAATTATCTCTAATGAAATCCTCTGAACATATTCCAGAATTAAAATAAGAAATATACCTGATTTCTCTATTACCTGTTTCCAATATTATTAGATAAATAGCAAAATTAATAGGAAATATAAGAAATATCACTTTTTTTTATTTTTTATGAATCTCTGGATAAAGTAGCACCATCAGCAAACCTCACAGCCCCTTCTCTGCCAGAGATCAGCTAGAAATTATTACAGGGCCAAGGCGATTGTGATGTGTCTGCTGCCTGTATTGCACCAAAGTGCTGCCACAGCATAACCCTGATGATATAAAGCCTGCAGACAGATACTTCCTATGTTAATTTCCCATAGAGATAACTTGCCAAACCAGGGAGGGCCAATTAAGGAAGCGCTCCCAATAGCAACTTCCTGTTGAATAGTCTTCTGTTCGTACAACCGTATCATCCAATATGATTGGAAGGGAACAAAGTCAGCATCAAACAGGGATGTTTATGAGAACTCTGCCATTGTTTTCCCATTTTACAATATATTGTTTTTTTCATGGGAGTCACAAACACTTGGCTGCTTCCCAAGGGACCAACAACCCCCCCTCCCAAACTCATCCAAAGTAAATCAGGATGTTCAAGGTCTTTTGCCTATCAGCATCCAGCATGCTCTGGCACGCATCCCAACACAAAATGCTGAAACACAATGAAATGCAATGTAGGAGCTCATAAACCTTGTGCACGGCTCCCATGTAGGTTCCCAATAAAAGATATGTAAAGTTGCATGTACAGTTTGTCTGCGTGCCAGGGAAGCATTACTGTTATGTCTGTATATCTCAACTGCTCAGCCCTTATATGACCACCTATAGAGGACTAACTATTAGGGTAATACATGTTGCTTTTCACAAGGGTCTGTGCTGTGGCCCTTAAGATTCACCAGATACTGTGCTAGTGTTCCAAGAGGTAGGATATCAGTTTAGAGATTGAGAAAGTTCCTTAAGGAGCAATTAATGGATGGGATTCTAAATACAAGGGGCGAATTAGATGACTCGGTGTGCAGGAGGTGGGAGAAGATGCTCATTTATGAACCCATGGGCTAATTTGCAACTAGGCAGTAACCTATAGAAATTAATCAGTTGTTTGCATTCATTGTTCAACCTGAAACTGGAAAAAACGAATTACTGATTGGTTACTATGGGTCCCCCAGTGCAGATTTTCCCAGCGTTCATAAATGGGGTTTGAAGTAGAAGTCCCAAAAGCCTATGCAGACATAAATTAACATGTAGGTGAGAGCAGGAGGTGTCAAATAGAATAGTTTATAGGTGAGTTTCCGTAAGTACGGTTAGTAGTAGGTTGCGGTAGTCCATGTGAGATAGGATAAGGGTAGGTATAAGTGCTTTAGTAGTTGCTTGAAAGAGAAAGTAGGTCATATTAGTGCTGGCAATTGTCGCCTGCCTGGTTTTGACCCAGACAACGTTTTTTTAAGGAAAACCAGGCAAGATTCTATTAGATTGATGCCCATGATGTCGCCTCCTTCCCCTGCCCAGTATCACTAAAGCCCGAAGGTGGCAACCCTAGTGCTAGCTACTTCTAAATATATTTATTTGCTTCACACACATCATTATAATGTTACAGTGTAGAGATTCACCAGCAAACCAGCAACCATAAGCATGGCACATGGGGCAGGTTGACTAGTAGAGACCTCTTGGTTCATAACCTTATCTGCAGCTCTCAGATGTCTTGTTTCCAACACTTTGTCACTGATAAGGTCCCCATAGACTAGACGATTCTTCTTTGGTGGACGACCGATTTCAGTGCAGTCCGACCAATCCGTCAAATTATTTGTGACCTTTGATAATTTACTCATTAGATAACTGTTAGGCAAATCTAATACATGTTTGCTTTCAAAAATTCGACTGGATTGGTTGCTGTGGATTATTAGTCCTGGTTTATCTCTTGAAGACGTTTCACTACTAATCTGAGCAGCCTTTGCTGTTCAACTGACTAGTACGGGAAGAACTTAATTTAAGAAGCAGCTCAGGTAAGTAGGCTCAGTAATTACTCAGCAAGTCCAGTTGCTCTAGGTTGACTTCTACTAGATACACCATGACCTGGATGAATGAAAACATTTGTGAACAGGTTAGGTTTGGCAGCATCGACCTCAGCAAAAATATATACGGGGAAAGCGATGTCCATTAAAACTGCATCTTTTTGAGTATTCATTAAAATGAGCAGGCAGGGGGACGAAGGCTTGACGCGTTTCGTGACGTAAGTCACTTCATCAGAAGCTCATTCATCAGAAAACATTCAAAGACATAGACCTGGTGCAAAGTTTGCAGTTATTATTACACTTTAAGCAAGGAACTCAGTTTTGTTACTGCAGGTCAATGGGCTGTTGTCAATGAGGTTTACATGGAGGTGAACAACAAAATGACCTTCATCAATCTTGACGCTTAAATGTAGACTCAGATGCTCCATCAATGTCTCCAGATATCTCCTGCTTTCTACAGCTCATGCGATATCTGAAGTCATGGAAGCCTTCAACCAGTTTCAGTTGCACAAGATTTCTGAAGCAAAGCAAAAATAATATATAAATAGTCTGCTATCTTAAGTTTTTTGGAAGAAAAAAGATGTTCAGTAAGTGATAATAGCATTTGGATAATCCTATGTTGGTCTGTGTGGTTGGGGGGGTTACTACACAAGCCTTCAACCTGGCTCGGTCCCAATCCCAGTTTGGCTCAGAGCTCTCTAATATATTTAACTTGGAAGGGACTTTGTTGGAATTAGGGTAAAAGAAATAACCAATTGTGAGCCTCTGTCTCAAATATTTATATTCCATTATCTTAAGTGTGCAGGCTGCAGTGTTTTTGTTCTGCCCTAATGCGTTCAGGGCTCCAGAACCAGCTTACTCTCCGATTTGCTGAAACATGCACTGAGATTAGTTTCACACCCTGTGTTTCTTTCCATGGATAGTGCTTTAGCAATGACAGAGTCTGATAGTCTTGCAAAGGGTCATGGGAAAGCAGTAGCAATCTTTTGGTGCACAGCATGAAAGTGTATGTTCCACTTGGCTCCTTGCAATCTCCCCACTGCTTGTTATCGCTTGGAATGGCTCATTCTTTCCAATAGTTCACTATCGACTACTGCTGTTTTAATCAATATTTATAATGGGCGTCTCACCTGCCTGCTATTTGTTAACGACAGCTGTCATGAGGGTCTGCAGAGCGATATCAGTCAACAGAAAAAGAAAATAAAAAAGTTACCATGATACCAAAGTTAACTTGTTTTGTTTTGTGTACATGGATGACCCACCTTGTGGGTGAGTTGTTAGGCAAAACTAAATTTCCAAGTCCCCACTATAAAGTAAGACTAGGAAACCTAGGGTCCTTTATTTGTTGTTGATGTACGGCTTTTGACTGTATTAGTAGTTGGAGGCCACAGAGGGTTTATGTATGTATGCATCCAAAAAAGATTGTGTGTTCAGATATAGGAGGAAGAGGAACCCTACCCTGTCAAGCTGAAAACCTAATGGATGATGTAAAGTGTTACTGCCTCAGCCTTAGCCTCAGCCTTCTACTTGTTGTTGTCTTGCTTTCTTGCCTTTATCATGCCCTTCTGATGCCCTCATGCTGAACCATTTCTATCTTCTGTTGCTGTTTTGATCTACTGTCACCATTTTATCCTGCTATCCCCATGTTTCCTTACTGTCACCATCTTCTCTACTATTGCTATCTTGCCTTACTGTGCCCTCTTTCCTTTATGTCATCAACTTCTCTTCTGTTGCCATCTTGCCTTACTGTACTCATATTGCCTTACTGTCACCATCTTATCTACTGTTGCCATCTTGACTTACTGTACCCATCTTGCCTTAATGACACCCATCTTGCCTTACTGTCACCATCTTATCTACTGTTGCCATCTTGACTTAATATCCCCCATCTTCTCTACTGTTGGCACCGTGCCTTACTGTACACATTTTTCCTTACTGACCCTCATCTTGTCTTAATGTCCCCCATCTTGCCTTTGTGTCACAATCTTCTCTACTGTTGCCATTTTGCTTTACTGTCACCATCTTCTCTAATGTTACCATCTTGTTTTACTGAACCCACCTTGCCTTACTGACACCATTTTTGTTACTGTTGCCATCTTGCCTTACTGTCCCCTATCTTGCCTTACTGTCAGCATCTTCTCTACTGTTGCCATCTTCTCTACTATACCCACCTTGCCTTACTGTTGTCTCTGAGGGTTTCCAACAGACCTGCAGTGTGAGCCATTTGTTGTCCTGAGAATCAAACAATCCAATCAGACCATTTAAGCCCAGCTCATGGGTGGCAGAACTGGGCAAATATCTGCTCATTTGGTGGCCTTGCAAAATGTGCAGGTCTTCAGGCAATACCAAGACCAATAGGTATTGAACCCTATGAGCAAGAAAACCCATGCAATACATATATAAACAAGGGATGACAGACATGAGTATGGGAAATATACACTCAGATAACCAAGAAATTTATGGATTAGATTTGATATAAACACTGGAGTTCTGCATCGCAGGGTTTCATGAGAAGTAAAAAGCCCATACAATGTTCTTTGAGAACTGAGGAACAAATTTGTAGCACTCACTCTTAACTAATGTAAATGTTAGCTTTAATCTATGAAACTCAAACATGAGATTCGCATTTTGGCTACAACATGCAGGTGCCACATCAAAGCCCTTATACGTGACTCCTATATCAACCTCTGTGGGTACAGGTTCCTTGAGAAGTAGCTGAGATACATAGAGAAGCAAAAAACCAATGAAATCCCAATAGTTATGAAATTAAATTTATACCATGTGCAGGGTTTACATTATTGAGATCACTAATACTGTGAAAGGTGCAACAGAGCTTATAAATGGAACATCTGTTTTTCCATTGTGGAAGATAAATCTGTGCCCTGCTTCCCTTTCACACAACATTTGACCCATTGCTTACAGAACTTTTGTACTCTGGTAGGGCATTTTCCACAATGAATAATGTATGTGACTTGCAGGAGAAAGTACCAAAATGTATGCTATACATATCAGGGTTCTTATAATATATTAATTTATTATATGTGACTGTGTATCATCCTACTGTAAATGATAAGGATATTAGAAGGAACTGAGGGGTGTGACCATATAAAGACACAAGGCTGCAGGCTGAGTTATACAGGGAACTCTGAGTATCACTCATGTATTATAAGGGATAATGTACCCCCTACTGTAAATGATAAGGATATTAGAAGTCACTGAGGGGTGTGACCATATAAAGGCACAAGGCTGCAGGCTGAGTTATACATGGAACTCTGAGTATCACTCGTATTATAAGGGTTAATGTACCCCCTACTGTAAAGTATATGCAGAAGGTAGTGAAGGTAGCAATGTGATAACCCCACTCAAAGGTTATAATGGTGCCTGCTGATTGATTGCCATAAAAAGATATAATTACATTAAACATCATATGACACCAGTAACTATTTGATTGGCATTGTGTTTAGGACTAGGAGCTGTGGTTCAGAGGCAGCCATATTGTTTCTAGCACCAATAATGATTATACTGGAATCGTTCATTCGTAACACAATAGCATGATCATCATTTTCCATCTCCCTTAAATATGTTTTAAATATGTTTTTCTTCCCCGACTGTTTTCTCAGTGAAACGAATGGAATGCTTTAGCCGTAATCTCCAAGGAGCACACGGCATACTCACCATGAAACGCAACCATCAATGTTTAGTCTACACGGGGGAAAAAAAAAGAGTATCCTGCGCCTTTAATGTTGTTTATAACGGTTAAACACAGCTTTGTCAGGTGAAGGTTAATAGCTCTCCAGCTCAGGCTCCTCTAGGCACAGATGGGTTATCAGTCCTGAACACTCGTTACAAGATTAATCTCGTTTCCGACAAGACTTCCTCTTCCTTCAACTGGTTTCTGCTCAGCCATTTGACCTGTCATCGGCCGTTTCGGAGAGGGGTGGATTTACCAAGGGCCCACTAAAGTGTTTAGCCGTGAGGAACAATGAAAAGAGGCACATCCTATCGCCAGGGAACATCTTCGAGTCCATTTGAAAGGCCGTGATTTTTATAAACAATTCCAATCAGCGGCCAATTTAATGAGATCCCAGTAACGATATTCCCACTTCGCATGCTTGAAGGCCCATCTAATGGATTTTAATTGTTTGTTGGTTTGTTCAAAGGGTTTTTTTTTTTTTCCATTTATGCAGTCACTTCTGAAGAATTCAGGCCCTAAGTGGTTTATTTTATTCTTAGCAGCCTAATTACAAGTGATAAAATGTCTCATTTACATCCACAAGTGCAATGGACAACTTCTGCTATTCTCTGCAGGGCGTTGCACCTAAAATCACTTTCATTAAAGGTGCTTGCATCAAAATTCATTTCTTGCGGTTTCCTACAGTTGTGCTGGGTGCTGCTCAGTCCTTCCTGTTTTTTCTTCCAAATTGAGCATCACTGCATTTATTGATGCAGGGCAAATAGAATTGCCACCTTTGGTTTTGACCCGGACTGAACGGTCTTTGGAAGGGCTGTCCTAGTCAAAACCTTCCAAATATGGAAATCTGGAAAGGACTCCCATTGATTGGTGTGGCGATTGGATAATCAGCCACACCTCCCACCTGCCCCGCCCCATGACATCACCACACACCCCAGTGCCTGAAAGGAAACGTGACCAGGCCGTGATTTCTAACTTGGCCGTCCCTAGACCAGAGGGTCCTTGCTTGGGTTGCCTCCTTTCCCCACTGGAAACTTGGGCAGCGGGTTCAATGACATCATGAGGGTGGGGCAGTGATGGTGTGGGTAGGGTAGTGACCTTGCATGGGTGAATTGGTGGGCGGAGCTATGACATGGCAATTGTAAGATTGTTGCATCAATCTTACCGAGTCCTGCCCGATTTCCAAAGTAGAAAAACCGGCAGACAGTTTTCAACCGGACAGCCCTCACAAAAGCCAGGCTGTACAAGTCAAAACCAGACCAGGTGTTAACCTTAGTTCTTGAAATCGCCAAACCCCTGGTGAGTGAACATGTTCCTGCCATGGAACTGAGAATTTAAAGGGCTGCACATCAACAGTTCTTCCAAAAACTAGAATGTTTCTGGGGGGTATGTCATCCATTCAATCTAGCCACCCTACTCCCGGGCTTTTGTGACCTTTCTTCAAATCCAGGCCTGAAGGGGACGACCCTAATGGGAACCCTGGAGCTACTGCCACCTCCTGACCAAGGTTCCCACATCCTACATCGCAGTTGCGCCAAAAGAAAAGAGTGCATGTGTAACTCACACACTGAACAGCCATACAGACTTTGACAGAACTTTAAAGCCCACATGCAGTTGTGCTGTAATTCTTGGGGAAAAAACATTGAATTGTGCGGATAAAAATACCATGAAAATTGTGCTCGAAATGGCACTTACCTCACTGCACTTACAGATGTAAATGGACTCTCAGTGTTTTGTACACTGGGAAGTTCTGCAGGTAGGTAGCAAAATGCCCTCCATTTCGTTTAACTGTAATTTCCTGGACTGTGCTAGTGAATTTGTGAGTTAGGGTTAGGCGGGTAGGTGAAATATTAACGAACTGGAAGATAGCACCATTCCAAGAAATAACACACAATTCCATTGCCCCTTCTATTTTTGCCCCACTGATAGACACTATGCTTGTCACCTACTTAAACTTCTGCACTGAAATCCAATTCTCAAAAGAGCAAACAGATTTTTTTATGTTTAATTTTGAAATCTGACATATTGTGAGTTTCCCAGCTGCCCCCAGTCATGTGCTCTTTTGAAAAATGGATTTCAGTGAAGAATTCTGCTGGAGCAGCACTATTAACTGATGTTAATCAAGTTAAAGGAAATGTAAACCCTCAAAGCAAATTAATATACAAGTGCATGCAGCAAATTCTGTTTTTTGTAGATGACAGGTTATTATTGATTTTTACACTAATAAAATAATATAATTAAAACATCAGCACCACCTGCTGGTCAGTTCCACAATAGTACACCTTTGCCATGGCGTACCATGGGGTATGTTTGTTTGTTTGTTTTTTTATTAATGAAATATATTGAATACATTTTGTATTTTTTTTTAGCAATTTTGAATTGCAGGAGAAATTTTTCATATAAATATTACTCATTGATTCAGGATGCTGTCTCCTGCTCTCATTGGCTCTTTACTTTTGAGACAACGTTTAGTATGACAGATACGATTGGCATTTAGTTTTCATGTTTTATTATTTATGGTTTTTGAGTGTTTTAACTTTTTTATTTAGCAGCTCTCCAGTTTTCAGCAAATTCAGCAATCTGGTTGTAGGATCCAAATTCCCCTAGCAACCATGCATTGGTTTATAAGAAACTGGAATATGAGTTGGAGAGGCCTGAATAGAACAGTGAGTAATAGAAAGTAGCAATAACAATACTTTTGTAGCTTTACAGGGCATCTGTTTTTGTAGATGGGGTCAGTGACCCCATTTGAAAGCTGGAAAAAAGACAGAAGATAAAGGCAAATAATTAAAAAAAAAAAAACTATAAAAAAATAAACAATTAAGACCAAGTGAAAAAAGGCTTATAACATACAAAAATCCCATCCCTTTAACAGAGCCTAATTGTACTCCCTAGTAAAATATGATTGGATCACAGGCAAAGCAGGACCGCCATACATCCCATAACTGAGCGCATTTAAAACTCCAATTAATTTTTTCAACCTTTTAAGATACAATCAATGTTTAAGCTATATTATGAAAATTTCATTTGTGAGAAAAGGAAAGTCTTGCGATGCTGCTGCGCTTAGAAAATGAAGTTAGTGAGCAGAGAAAAGTCATCTGATGAATCTCTGTTAAGTAGCACAAGGCTTTGCTTTTCTTATGAATTTAATTTTCAGCCAACTGTAGCCAGTCTGCTGAAATGAACAGCTGATGGTGCTGTTGTTTTAAAAGTACTATTCATTATAAATTTTCTTGGAATTGATCATTCTGTGATATACTAGAAGTTAACTTTAAGGTGGGGTGGTTCATCTTCAGGTTGACTTTTAATACGTTATAGAATGGCCAGTTCTAAGTTACTTTTTAATTGGTCTTCATTATTTATTTGTTATTGATTTTTAATTATTTGCCTTCTGCTTCTGACTCTTTCCAGCTTTCAAATGGGGGTCACTGACCCCATCTAAATATACAAAGGCTCTGTAAGACTATACATTTAGGGGCACGTTTTCTAAGGGTCGAAGTGAATTTTCCAATAAAATTTGAATTTTTTAAAATTTGAATTTCGAAGTAATTTTGGGCTACTTCGACTGTCGAATAGTCCAAAATACTATTTGAATTGAAAAAAATGTAAAAATTCGTATTTTGAAGTACTGTCTCTTTAAAAAAAATCTGAATTCGACCAATTGCCACCTTAAAGCTGCTAAATTGCCATTGTAGCTTATGGGGGACCTCCTGGAAGCTTTCCTGTAAATTTTTCTAAGTCCTGGAAAATCAAAATTTTTTTTAAATCATTCAAATCGAACAATGTGATTGTTCAATTCGAACGATTTTAATTCGACCAAAAATGCCCGTTTTCGGGCCATAACCCCCAAAAAATAAAATGGTTGAATTTCAAATTTTTTTAATTCTAAATTCGACCAATAGTAAATCTGCCCTTTATTGTTATTGTGACTTTTATTACCTATATTACAATTCAGACCCTCCTCTAATTATATTCCAGTCTCTTATTCAAATCAATGCATGGTTGTTAGGGTAATTTGGAAAACTGAAAACTGGAGAGTTCCTGCATAAAAAGCGAAATAACTCAAAAACCACAAATAATAAAAAATGAAAACCAATTGCAAATTGTCTCAGAATATCACTCTCTACATCATACTAAAAGTTAGCTCGAAGGTGAGGAACTCCTTTAAGAATCATTTTCTGGTCTTCCTATAACATTGGCATGTAGTTGCTTATGACAAGTCAGCTATATAGTGCACCCTGGGAATAAAAGCGCAGTTCCATAAACCTGATGAATGAGAACCCTCCACTGTTTCCCACAGTGTTTCAAATGCAGGAAGCGCTCGAGCTCCGTGGATATGACTTCCTAATAGGAATTCCATAGAAATAGGGCACTTAAAAGGCCAACTAATGAATGAACTTGGAATTACAAGACAGGCGCCGGGGTGGCGTAGCTTTCTGGGCAAGATGTATCGTTATGTAGAGTATTTTGACCTGTATTATTTCTAGAAATCCTCAATTCGTGAAACGGAAATAGCACTTTGTGATCTGGCTATGGTCAACATCTTAAAGGGGATATTCTGAGACAATTTGCAACTGGTTTTCATTTTTCATTATTTGTGGTTTTTGAGTTATTTAGGAGCTCTTCAGTTTGGAATTTCAGCAATCTAGTTGCTAGGGTCCTAACTACCTTAGCAACCATGCGCTGATTTGCACAAGAGACCAGAACAGGAATAGGAGAGGGACTGAATAGAAAGATGAGTAATAAAAAACAACAATAATAATAAGGGGCAGATTTACTAAGCTAGGGTGAAGGATTCGAATGCAAAAAATTCGATTTTCAATTTTTTTTTTTGGGGCTACTTCGACCATCGAATTTGCTAAATTCGATCGAATCGAATGATTCGAAGGAGTCATTTGATGGCTGAAGTAATTGCCCTTTAAAAATGCATTCGATTGCCTACTTCGCCAGATTAAACCTACCGAGTTTCTATATTTGCCTATGGGAAGCTCCCATAGGCTTTTTCTACGTTTTTTTGATCGAATAGAAATCATCCGATTTTTTGAAAAAATCGTACAAATCGCATCCAATTTTTTCCTGAAATCAGATGAATTCGTACAATTTGTTCGGATGTTTAGTACGCTTTTTTCGACAAATCAGATTATCGCTATTCGATCGTCTGATAGATTGAATAGCGGTAAAATACTACGTATTCGACATCCGATTTCGTCGGATTTTACTTTGTGAAAATTTCGAGGGTCGAATTTGAGGGTTTTTAACTCTCGAAATTCGATCCTTGATAAATCTGGCCATAAATGTCTAGCTTTACAGAAAATTTGTTTTTAGATGGGGTCAGTGCCCCTCATATAATATAAATAATTAAGACCCTAGCTATCATGCATTGATCTGAATAAGAGACTGGAATAGAAACTGAATAGAAAGATGAGTGATAAAAAGTAGCAATAAAAATACATTTGCAGCCTTACAAAGCATTTGATTTTTAGATGGGGTCAGTGACCCCCATTTGAAAGCTGGAAAAAGTCAGAAAAAAAACTATAGAAAATAAATAATTTGGACCCCAGCAATAATGCATTGATATGAATAAGAAACGGGAATAGGGACTGAATAGAAATATGAGTAATAAAAAATAGCAGTAACAATTATGGATGCACCGAATCCAGCATTCAGATCTGGATTCGACCAGGATTTGGCCTTTTTCGGCAGGATTTGAATCTGAATCCTAATTTGCATATGCAAATTAGGGGCAGGGAGGGAAATCACGCAACGATTTGACACAAAACAAGGAGGTAAAAAATTTTCCCCTTCCCACCCCTAATTTACATATGCAATTCAGTTCAGTATTCGTTAACAAAGGATTCAGGGGTTCGCCGAATCCAAAATAGTGGATTATGTGCATCACTTATAATAAAACATTTGCCCCTATATGTAATATAAGGCACTAAGTTTGCCCAGGGGCAGTAACACATGGCAACCAATAAGATTCTTGCATTTAAACAGGTGACTAGTGAATGCTACCTGCTGATTGGTTGCTATAGGTTACTGCCCTTGGGCAAACTTAGTGCCTTTTATTACATAACCCCATTGGAGCCTTACAGAGCATTTGTGTTTTAGATGGGGTCAGTGACCCCCATTTGAAAGCTGGAAGAGTCAAAAGAAGAAGGCAAATCATTCTAAAATTATAAAAACTAAAAAGTGAAGGCCAACTGAAAAGTTGCTAAGAATTAGTCATTCTATAACATACTAAAGGTCAACTTAAAGGTAAACCACCCCTTCACGAGGGTCCCTGGCCTTTGCAAATGGGGGGGGCCTCACTAGGAGACAATGTGCAAATATTATCTTAGATTGTTCATTATCTATTCTTGGTGGTTTACCAGTAGGAAGGACCAGCGGCTGTAATGATTGCCTTGTGGTTTCTCTACTCTTATAATATACAATTACATAAGAAGAACGGCCTATTGATGAGATAAACTGTATGAGTAAATATTTCTTGTACGGCTACAGACCCCCTTGCTGATAGTTAGATGGCTATAATTTTGGGGAGCCTTATAAAGAAGAAGGGTGACTGATTATGCTTCTTGTGTGGCTTCTCCCATCACCCTAATCTCCTGACAACTCAACTTCTGACAATTGTGTTCCGAGCAGAACATGAAATTTCAGGAATGGCAGTTACTGAAGGGCGAGGGTTGCGCAGTATAACGAGGAAGTTTCCCAATAATATGTGTGGGTACATGAAGTTCTATGATTTCCTGCATATCCTAATAACCCAAAGCAGTTATGATGAAATGTCACTTTAGAAATATTCCTTTGATGTACCGTAATAACTGTTCTGTGACCTGGGCCCAAATAAACTTCTCCCTTTTTGTATTGCTATATAATATGAATATAGTCAAGATTACCTTTCTCTTATAGGAGGAGATTGTAGGGATGAACCAGATTCCCCCCCCCCCCAAAAAAAATCAACACTGTACATGCACTGGGGGGTTTCATTGTGTGGAGGGTTGTGGCTCATGAAAATAAATAGAATATTAGAAGAAATAGTCAGGCCCAATGAGCAGTGAGCTTAAAGGAGAATTCAACCCCTTTTATTAAATACCCCTACCCTAAATAGAACCCCCTCCTCGCCCCAGTTTACATGGTAACCTGGGCAAATGCCCCTTATATTTTACTGACCCGCTGTGCAGATTCTGTCAGGAGTTCACGGGCGCCATCTTCTTTTCTTCGGTATTCTTCAGAAT
>CM044433.1:6437060-6449683 GCA_024363595.1 Xenopus borealis
ATTCCAAGGATTTTACTTCCCTTTTATTCATATGGTCGAATTTCGAATTTTATTTTAATTTGAAATTCGACCAATGATAAATTTGCCCCTTAAGGTTTGAAGGTCCAAATTACTGAAAGATTTGTCTTATAGAAAACCCCCGGTCCCTTGAATTCTGGATAACGGGTCCTGTACTATTTTATTATTACAGAGAAAAAGGAAATAGATTTTAAACACTTGAATTAGTTGATTTTATGGAATCTATGGAAGATGGCTTTCCTGTTATTTGGAACTTTCTAGATAGCAGGTTTTCTGATAACTTATCCCATACCTATATCTATATAGAGTTTATTCATCAAAGAGATGTACCAAGCATTAAATGATTTTAATCTTCAAAACCACATACAGGGGATGACATTTGCTAATGTGAACACAAATATTAAATGTTACACTCAGCCAAAAAGATTTGAGAAATGTGTGTCTTGTCTTGTTAAATGTTTAATTTTTTCATTTCAGGAGCTCCCCGGATGACTGCAGTATAGGAAAAGGAAGCAAAATGGGTGGCGGGTCAGAAAATGTTGGAATGAATTATGGCAGCTACATAGAAGAAAAACACATTCCTCCCCCAAACATGACAACCAATGAGAGGAGAGTGATTGTACCTGCTGGTAAAGATTTTGTCCTACTACCATTCCATGCATATTCATTCCTTTATTCTATTAGAAACATATTGGGAAATAATGATAAAATATGGGGAGGGGTCATAAGAAAACCAGCCCTTATATTGACAGTCATCATCAACCTTTGCTCCAGATACGTGTGTATTTTTATACATTATAATAAGTGTATTGATAGACACCTAAACTATAAGGTTCTTATTAAAGTATTCTTGCTTTAAAGTTTTAGTATGATATAGAGAAGGATATTCTGAGATTATTTGCAATTGATTTTTATTTTTTAATCTTTGTGGTTTTTGAGTTATTCAGCTTTTTATTCAGCAGCTCTCCAGTTTGCAATTTCAACAATGTATTTGCAAGTTACCCTAGCACCCATGCATTGATACAGTATGAATAAGAGACTGGAATATGAATAGGAGAAGCCCGAGTAGATGAGTAATAAAAAGTAGCAATAACAATAAGGAGTTATTTATTAAAGTTCGTTTAAAAAAAAACTCTAAAAAAATTTCTACTATATAATCTGAAATTTTAGTGGATTAAAATTTTTTTAAATTTTTTGGGCTTTATTAAAGCTTGATGCTGTAAAAAGCCTGAATCTGAAAATCTGGCATCTCAGAGCTGCTGAGCTTGTGTATAAGTCAGTGGGAGGGGTATCCTATTTAGAAGTTTCTGTGGTCTGCGCTGGAGTGTTTGGACCACAATTGTGTTAACTTTGGGAAAAAGCCCAAAAATATTGAGCGAATCGGGAAAAAAATTCTGAAAAAAATTGTACGATATGGATTTTTATGCGATTTTATTGAGTTTGCTCCCGATCTGATTAAATCATGCTCTTTAGATAATAAGTAAGGTCAAATCACCTTTTTAATTTAAATACACAGAAATGTTTGGATTTTGATAAATAGGCCCCTAAATGTGGAGCCCCATTTGAAAGCTGGAAAGAATCAGAAGGCAAATAATTCGAAAACTATAAAAAAGTTAACAATGAAGGCTAATTAAAAAGTTGCTTAGAATTAGCCATTCTGTAATATACTAAAAGTTAACGCGCATTTAAATATTACACCCAGGGGGGCAACATTTCTGAAAAAAACATTTGTGAGTCCTGAGAACATTTTCGTTGAGGGGGGAAATTCATAGCTCAGAGCAACTGAAGGAGTAGGGGAAGAAGGGTGGTTATTTAATCAGAGTCTTCCTCCAAGTTAAACCTCCTGAAATAAATTCATCTTTATAACCCTTACCTTGACCTTGGGACTAGATTAACTCAGGACCCCCGAGGAAGATTATAATCGAAAATTGATACAATTCCAGCTGTTTAACCGAATACTGATACAATTCCAGGTGTTTAACCGAATACTGATATAATTCCAGGTGTTTCCAACTTTCATCTGCTCTTTGATTCTGCTTGTTCAGCAGGGGACATTGTAGTTGGCTACGCCAACCACATATTTTCCTAAATAGCTAATTGTATAGTTTTCTGAAATGTGCAAATACATTTTGCTAATTATTTCAAGACTGCAGGAAAAAAATATGATAATAATTCTGGTAGCTGAAAAGCCTTTCCAACACACTCACAGTGGGCAGCTGTTGCTATTCACAATGGACCATGTTTATCAAGCAGAAAATATTCCGGCATCACCACTTTGGCGGTCTTTGTATAGTTTCATTTGGTGTTCCAAGGGGATTCATTTGTTAATGAATTGGAGAATTTTTAAGAAGTTGCGTTACAAGACAAGCGGAAATAGAGGGATAATTTACACTGGCTTGAATATTGCTCATAAAAAGTCACAAAAAAACTGCACAAAACGTTTGGAGAAAAGTCTCAGTTGCCCCATGCTTACTATCATTTTTATTTTGGACTTTGGTCTAATGGAAATACAGATACAGGTATGGGATCAATTACTGGAAACCCTGTTATCCAGAAAGCTCTGAATTGCAGAAAGGCCATCGAACATAGATTCCATTTTATGCAAATAATCCGTATTTTTTCTCTGTAATAATAAAACAGTAGCTTGTATTTGATCCCAACTAAGATATAGTTAATCCTTATTAAAAGCAAAACCAGCCTATTGGGCTTATTTAATGTTTACATGGTTTTCTAGTAGACTTAAGGTATGAAGATCCAATTTACAGCAACATCCGTTTATACAAAAAAACCCAGGTCCCAAGCATTCCGGATAACAGGTCCCATACCTGTAGGTACATTTATAATTAGTGATGGGCGAAACGGGCGCGTTTTGCTTCGCCGAAAAATTTGCGAATTTCCAGAAAAATTCGCGAATTTCCAGAGAAATTCGTGAATTTTTCGCCCGATTCGCGAAACGAGTCGCGCATCGTTTTTTACGCGCGTCGCGTCGTTTTTGCCGCGTCGCGTCGTTTTCGTCGTGTCGCGTCGTTTTCGGCGCGTCGCGTCAAAAATGACGCGCGACTCGTTTTTGCGCGCCAAATTTTTTTGCGCGAATTTTTTGGGCAGTTTTGCGAATTTATTCGCCAGCGGCGAATCGCGCGAATTCGCCCCTGGCGAATAAATTCGCCCATCACTATTTATAATGATTGTAATTTTTTTACACCTAGCCCCTATGAAGGTATCACTAAAGCCCAGGCTGCAACCTTGCACATCCCTCCAATAGTATTATAATCTTGTAAAGAAGCTAGAAGCAGTATCTGTCCCAATAACCAAGGTGGCACAGATGGAAATCATTGGGTTGTGGTCAGCTGAAAGTGGGTGCCAGTCGCTTTTCAGTGAATTCAAAGAATCAACAGGGACAGCCACCTGTGGGTGTAATGTGTTCTGCGCCAAGTAAACCACAGCAACACTTGTGAGAAACATGCTGCTTCTCCAATCCCTTGGATGTTGCTTCCAGTAGCTTTTAAGCAGATGTTTATTTTTGAATTCCTGTCTTGGAGGCAAGTTTTGGTTGTATAAAAACAAGGTGTACTGCCAAAAAGAGCCTCCTATAGGCTGTCAGTTTACATGGGGGTTACAGAAGAGCCAATCACAGCCCTTATTTGGCCCCCGAGGAACGTTTTTCATGCTTGTGTTGCTCCCCAACTCTTTTTACGTATGAATGTAGCTCATGGGTAAAAAAGTTGTGGATCCTCTCTTAAACTATGCCAGCATAGGCATTCCCCTTTACTTTGCTTAAGAGGGTTCAATGGGGTGACACTTATCTAATGAGCTGGAGTTAGCTTCAGCTTTACCTAGGAGGATGTAGGATACTAGAACTTCACAACAAGTTTGATGGATGACCATTTCCCCCAGAAGAGTTTCCTGGATACTCCTACAACAATAAGAGAGTGATTCTTTAGCTTAGGTCTTTTGAAAGGCTATGATATGAAAATGAAATAAATGAATCCGCACTGGAATTTTCTTATTTATGAATACTGTAGGTCATCTGCTGCAGTATTTGTCATCTATAAAATTATTTCTGGTTTTTTTCAGACCCTACTTTGTGGAGCACAGATCATGTCAGACAGTGGCTAGAATGGGCTATAAAAGAATATGGCCTTACAGATGTTGATGTGCTCCTATTCCAAAACATTGACGGGAAGGAATTATGCAAGATGACCAAAGAAGATTTTCATAGACTCACGCCAAGCTATAACGCTGATATCCTCCTCTCGCATCTTCACTACCTCAGAGAAAGTAAGCAAAACTGCCAGATTAATTAAACAACATCACTAACTGTCACCGCATGTGCTTGCACTGCATGGAATTTTGTTCTTTCTTATAACTAGTTGAGTATCTGTAGATATAAATGTGGTTGCTATTAATTTAATTATTATTATTATATTAATTGTATTGTAGCAAAGTCAGACTTAGATGCTGAACTTGGTGGACCTCAAGTCTATGTGTGCATGCCTATACCATACAGTGTGTATTTGTTCTTCACTGTGTTTGATGGCACAATAACATGGCATGCATTTTGAAACATAAAATCCTGACACATTTGTAGAATAATATTCATCATAGACTCCTTTTGCCCCCCACAAAATGATATGAATGGATATTAACCAGTTTCCAGTTGACAATAACAAATGTCTCTTTGGGAAGGTAGATCATTTATTGAACATGGCAGCCATCTTTGACTAACAGTGGGCAAATGTGTACCAGTGCAGTAACCCATAGAAACCAATTACCTCCATTTTTCTAGCTTCAATTGATTGATGAAAGTTAACTTCTCCTGGGTTTCTTTATTGATGCACATTTGCCAGGTTAGTAACCGAGGCTCAGTCATTTAAATTAAATTTGAGTAATTAAATGGGGGGATGGGTTTATCTGACCTTCAAAACGTCTTATCATTCAATTTGGTGTTGCTTTGTTTTGTTTTGTAGCTCCTCTTCCACATTTGACTTCAGATGATGTTGATAAGGCCTTACAAAACTCGCCACGATTAATGCATGCTAGAAATACAGGTAATTCTGGCACAGACCCTGATCCTTCAATCATAATTATTATTGATTAGTCTATGGCACACAGGGCAGATTTCAGCCAGCACACAACCAATCAAATTTGCCCCTGTGTCACCCCCATTAACTTAATTGGGATGATCCTGAAAGCAGCAGCCCTGGTGCTTTTCAGTCTTGAAATGTTCTTGTGTACTGGCACTTTCAGGCTCAATGAGAGGTGGCAGGGAGCAATTTTATGCAATCCTGCATTAGCTGAACAACCTCGGACCTAAATTCACCCCCTGTACAATTATTTGCTTTAGTAGCACAAATATTTGCAAATAAAATGTTCATCAAGCCAAATTATTTTAATGATTGTTTAGCTCAATTAGAGAAAATGATTAGCTTTATGTTCTACTTAACAACCACTAAGCCTTTGCCACCAATGCAACATTCTGAATAGAGACCTGTCATTCTTTACGATTCTCTGAAACAGTGTTGTGTAAACCCACATAATTACATATTAAGGAGATACTCAATTTCTCAGATTAAACCCCCTGAATCTGAAATGATCACATCCCTTCTAATAAACATGAATGGAGGACAATTTCTTGCAAATGTGTCATGATATTTTATACACTGGGCTGTAATTACCAATGAAACCATTTAAAATATGCTGTAATTGATATAATGAACAGCATGTGTTTTGTAGCGGTACATTACGGGAGAAGTGAAACATGTAAATCACAGGCAATGACACATAAAGCTGGGATTAATTAAGTATTTGATTCTGAAACATTCAACCAATAAGCACAGTAACAGACACCAGAATGGCACTAGCTCACTTTGGTACAAGACTATGAAAATATGGCACCCAATAATAAAGAATTAACTCATGAAAACTGCTTACAGATTTTGCCAATTTGCCCAGTCTATCCATAAAAATTAATCTTTGACAGAAATGTTTAATGCCAACACAACTTTGACCAAACCTATATTGTCCCAAACGCGCTCAGCCAAACTGAATCCAACCGATAAGAGTTCCAAAGCAGTGCAGTCATTTCAATTGTATTTTGATGAAGTCAAAGTTTTTATAGCCAGGGTGAAATGTGAAAAAGGATAACAGGAGTGTTGAGGTCCTATATGAATATGTTATTGATGATGAAGATTAAGGGGCAGATTTATTATAGATTGAATGGAGGATTTCCAAAGGATACAGTCTGGAATATTAGTTGGTGTCTTTCATATGCATAGACTAAATAACGAGAAAATACATGAAAAATAACCCAAAGAGAGAGAGAGAAGAACATTCATATTAGACTTATTCTGCTGCAGATGCCGTTCTTATTTCTTCCCTATAACTACATTTGACCTTGCATGGAAACAATTTTGAAAATCAGTCTTTTAAAAACTAGGCTTAATGATTCTTTCTTTGTCTTACAAGACAATTGACCTGATCCTGTGTGTGTATCAGGGCTCCCTGTAGATAGACTGCCAGAAAGGAAACTATATTGTTACCTAAATACCAGGAAATCTACTTCCCTGTTCACATACAAAATGAACTATAACTTCTTTAGAAATAAAGTAAACATTTATTCCCCTCTTTTACAACACATCATATCTGTATTTTACCACAGTAACAGCATGCAAGTTGCTTTTAGTTTTATCAAGATCTTTCCCTCATTGAAACAGTTTTTCCAAGAATGGAAGATATTTTGGGCCAAGTTCAATTCAGTGAAAAAAGTATTTATCATGTGAAAACTGATGGATGAGATGCAATTTGAGATACAATTCAATTCAGGAAACTTATCTCACGGTTTATCATATGAAAATTCAATTGAGGTTTATGTGGAAAAAATCGAACTGAATTAGAAAAGAAGTGTTTTTTCCTTGAACTGAATCTTGTCCATGAGTTTTCACGTGATAAACCATGCGATAACTTTTTCTCTTTTATTCAACCCTACATTCATTTGCATCAGAGATTCACATTTCTGATAGGAGTTGGAGCTTGGTGCTTCAGTCAAGCTCTAACACCCCTTCAATCACATTCTGATGAATGAATCTCCTTTGGTACATGTGTGAATTTCTTAATCCCTTTCCTGCCCTTCAGGAAATTTTTGCTAAATCTGCCCCAAAATTTTCAGGAACAAGTAAACAATCATTTATAGTATAAATAATTAATGAAACCAAAATGAAATACATAACTTTGATTTTGCATTTTTGTAGGAGGTGCCTCCTTTATTTTCCCAAACACATCTGTTTATCAAGATGCAAGTCAAAGAATCACCAGCAGACAAGGTACATAATTTAAACCCAGCTTAAACTGCACATTATGAGGTTTAGATGCAGATAGAACACTTTAATTTTTGGTGTTATTAGTCCATTAATGTAATCATTTCCCCATTTTTGCATCTAAGATTGTCTCAAATTCTGTATATAACCCAATGTGTACAAACCAGATATTGTTGCACTGGACTTCATCTCGGTTGCATATAATAAAGTGTCTGCTCTGACCAATTTCTCTGGGCCATGTCAATACAAAATAAAACTTTAAAAGAAGTTCAGATCCATATCCAACACTTAGATTCTGTTAGCTTGGCATTGCCTGTGTTTGATTAATGACAGTCCTCCTGGTGTTTGAAGAAATGGTGAAATGTAGCGCGAGTCTATATTTGCTTCAACGAGCCAAATGTTAATGATATCACTGACTGAACATAAACATGCCAGTGAGTTCTGCAAAGAAACTGATTCATTAGCCAAAGGTAAACTAGATCTTGTTTATAATGGGGTTTACACTCAACAAATTATAGATAAGGAACATTTTCTCTTTATATGCGAGCCTGTGACTCTAAAGCTATCAATGTTCTACTTATACTCAGCATGTTCTGTTTGATTTCTTAGGTTAATCTATCTAAGCTTACATTTTATTCAACCTTACTGAATTTAAAACATCTTTTGAATTAAAGTGGACCGGTCACCCCAAAAAAATATTCAAAATCCTATTTCATCACATTAGTCAAGCAAAATGAACATTAATTACACTACATAAATTATTTTAATCTTGTTTTCTTCAGTCTGGGAAGTCATAATTATAGCAAGCAGGCAGGAGCCATTTTGTGGACACTGTTATTAAGACAAAGCCTTGCATAATCTCAAAATTTTGTTTGTGCACGAAAATGGGGGACCCGATGTCTATCCCCATGTCCTGGCTACACAATTAAATGGTTAAGAGAACTGGGGGAATGTGTGGGGAGCAGTGGCATCTAGGAAGTGCTGAATGGAAAGTGAAAGTAATTATCTGCCCCGCCTCTATGCCTAAGGTATAGAGGAGTGACAGACAATATTTGATTGACAGCTGAGATTTTTAAATGAGCTTTAAACAGCTATGGATGCTTTAATAAAAAATTGAATTTGGATTTCATGTTTAATTTGAAAAGGACTTTTATTATACAGATTTTTGTGTCTGGGTGACAGGTCCACTTTAAGCTTAAATGAATTAACTGACAAATTAGTTTTTGGACTGTAGACATGCTAGCATTCAAGAAAACAATATGACCGTGGAAAAAAAAAATAATATTTGTTTTATAACAATTGCTTTTCTGAAATTGGATTTTTTAAGAATTTGAAATTCAAAAGTTAATAAATATGCCTTCCTATAGTGGAAGGCCTTATTAAAACATAATAATGATTATAACACAGTGACATTTGTCTAAGGAACCACAATGGGTCTCCAGTTGGAGATACTTGAATTTAAATCATGGGCTATTATGAATGATAAAGACAGCAGAACACTTTAAATGAACTGGTCATTTGTACATGAACATGAATGTGAAAACTCTATTTACAAAGTGATATGTTGCAATATTCAAGTATGTTGGGTATGTTGAGGAGTCAAATGGAACTTTACTTTTATGGTTTTTATTAAAAGAGAGGTCAAAAGCATTTTGGGTTCTACATCATGAAATAATCAGTGTTTCTTTGCCAACAGATTTATCATATGAGCCCTCAAGGAGATCTTCCTGGACAAATCATCCTGCACCACCATCAAAAGGTCTGTACAAAACATCCCCAAATATGGCTAGTTTAATTACCCTCTACACTACACGTAATATAACATTTAATTTTATTTCCTCCTAAATTTAGAAATTCCTTTTCAGAATATAAAGAATCATTGTGGTGCATGCTTAGAAGATTGCACATTTTTGGCAATCCCATGAAAATAAAAACAGCAAAAGATTAAACAATCTTCAAATCAACAATTACACGTGTTGAAAAGTTGGCAGATTATTACAAATGTCGGTGTACACGGACGATTTACAAATAATTTATTCATTTTAGTAAATCTTCCTCTACATTTCATCACTAGGCATGCTACATGATTCTGCAATTATTTACACATATAAATGGAAACCCAAAAATATACGTCCTTGTCTATCTTTGGCACAATTATAACATATTCATTAAAAAATATTGTCTTCATGAAGCATTGTTTTCTTGTTTTAGCATCTCAACCATCTACCCCAGTTCCAAAAACAGAAGACCCCAGGCCACAGCTAGGTGAGTGGGAGTTTTTACTGCCCCCCAGCTAGTTATGCCACTGCATTTATTTTATTAATTCAATATACTAGTTTAAAAGTTTTCTACAACGTTTTTAGAACATGTCTATATGGTGTGGAAAAATAAATTTTATAGGGCTCATTACAAACCCAAGACAGCTAAAAAAATTTGAAGTCTTTTAAACTCTATTCACATATATACGTAGGGGCAGATTTATCAAGAGTCGAATAGCAAATTTTAATTTGGAATTTTTCAAATATGAATTTTGAATTTTTTAATTAGAATTTTTACATTTGAAATTTTAATTTTTACATTTTTAAAAATAGTTTTAAAAAGTTTTTTGTGAAATTCGACCAGGAAATAGTCAAAATTTGATTCTAGTTTTTTTCAAAATTCAAACTCAATTTTTAAAATTTATCATGAAATGACCATTTAAGAATTTAAATTCGACTATTCACGACTTGATGAATTGCTGTTTTAACCTACGGAGGAGGATCCTTGGATCAATTTGGAGTTGTTTGGTGGACTCTTGAATTTTAAAACTTAAATTGAATTTGAAACCTCGAATTTGATTCTAATTTATGAGTAGATCCTATTCACAAATTTTAAAAATTAATAATTTTTTATCAGTTTTGATTTTTTTTTTGGTCTTTTTTAACTAGAAGTTTTTACAAACTCCCATGAACGCTAAACTCAATATTGATAAATGTGCCCTTACTGTATGTCAATACATCCTCCCATATACTTCCTTTAAAACACAGGATAAAGAATAAAATATCTAAAATTATTCCTTCTCTGTTTGACTTTTTGACTCAAAGAGGTGCCTACTGTGCATACCTAATTGGTTTCTAGTGGAGCAGAGGCAGTGCGTATGCCCAGGTTTTTATAGTCAAAGAGAGAAGGAGTACTCAGAAAGCAAAAGGGGGTGGAGCTCCATGCTATGCAAGGAAGGAAGGAAGTAACTAAAAGAGTTGCAGGATTTAATAATAGCTACTGGCTTTACTAGAGAAATAAAATAAATCTGAATGTAGGAAAAATGTATGTTATTTTGGGGGCTGTTTAAGTAATTTAAGGTGACTTTAAACTAATACTTATAATTTAAAGGAGAACTAAACTCTAAAAAATGAATGAAGATAACAATGGCATGTTTTATATACTGAACTTATTTAGCTTGCCAATAGCAAAGACTTCAAAAGTCACAGGTGGTCACCCTCTTGGAAAGTGTCTGCGACACTCACATGCTCAATGGGCTCTGAGCAGCTGTTGAGAAGCTAAGCTTAGGGGTTATCCAGCAGAAAAGGAGGTTGGCCTGATATATAATAGGGATGCAAAGAATCCAGAATTTCTATTCAGATTTGGCCGAATCCTTCTACCGAACCAAATCCGAACCCAAATTTGCATCTGCAAATTAGGGGCGGGGAGGGAAATGTTTTCCCCTTCCCACTCGTAATTTGCACATGCTCAGTAAGTGACAGCAGCACAGACCATGTGCAGTGAACCAGCAGAAAAGAAGATGGGGAGCTACAACCACAAGGCTGGGGTTGCCTTGAGCTGGTACAGAAGCCCAAAACATTATGTACAACATTTCTACCTACTTCTTTAGTTTAACTTTCCTTTTCCTTTAATTGCAGAATATGGCAAAACACAGGGAACAAGGATACAAACAGGCCTGAATCTGTGGAAAGGCCACCTAGGCCCGGGACTAGGGTGGCAGGATTTTAGGGGCTGCATGCTGCCCAGCCACACCCACATTGGTTCAGAAACACCGGGAATACACCGGGGATACACAGGAGATACAATAGTTTTTTAAATTTCCCATGCGCCAATCCCCATTGCTCCAGTCCTGATGATGAAAATTTGCAAATAAAGGGCAGAGTATGGGGGAGACAAACTGCAGTGGGCCTAGGGGCACCCGCTGTGTAATTCTGGCCCTGGATACAAAAGAGCCTTGGACTTAACATATACATTGAGGAGTATTATTACTTCCATGGTTCTCAAAAAATGCTATATATATTATCTTAGAATTATTTCCTTAGAATTTCTGTTTGTACAAGTAGAGCTTGACTGTATGGTACTTAAATAATTATGTTATTGATTTTAGATCCTTATCAGATTCTTGGGCCAACAAGCAGCCGACTTGCAAATCCAGGTAAGTTACTGGAAAAATAAATTTTAAAGATTTTTGTTAGTTAGCACTAGTTAGTACTTAGTATTTTACAATCACATTACAATCTGTATTTTCAAACTGATCATCTTCATTAATCCATTACACTTAAATATGTTTGGAAAAAAAGCAAATAAAGGTTAAACATTTGCCCATGCTGGGTAATTTTCTTTGCATTTATGAAAGGTATTCCCAACATTTTGAAAACTTTTCTGAATTTTTTTCCCCATCTTTCTTCAGAAAATAAAAAATGTTAACATTTTGCTAATTCATCAAATAATTTCCTCATGTCACCCCATTGTTTTTTTCTACAGAAAATGTTCTCCAGTTTTAAATAGATTTTTTTAAAAAAAAAATTCTGAAAGGGCAAAACTTTGCCAAAATGCATTGAAGTCTATGGGCGTCTAAATTTTTTGTCGCATAACAGTTTTTTCCACTATTTGGAGTTTATGGGCATCATTTTTGCAGCAAAACTCAGGGACTCACTACTATTATAGCACCTTTTAAATGCTAGGAAAAAATTATAATTACAATAAATAACTTTTACTTCTTTTAAAATATGCAATGAAAGGAAATGTTTTCTAAGTTTTGATTATCCTATCCCAAACTGTTAGGACAAGTAGTCCAATAACAACTACAACTAGATTTTCACAGAATATTGTATAGCATCCACATCTAAAGATCTAATATCTAAAGATCTAATAGCTCTACTCAGTTACATTCCCACACTTATTTTTCTGAGTTTGAGTTTTACCAATTTTTTTTTTCGTAAATAAGTTCACATTCCAGTTGGGTTAGTTTTCAAGATTTTGCAAATCAAAAAATGAATTTTGAAAAGTATGCTTCCCTGGGATAACCGTAGA
>CM044433.1:6460579-6472394 GCA_024363595.1 Xenopus borealis
AACAAATATAAAATTGTGCAAAGAAATGGACATTTTATTTATTTTTTTAAAAATGGCAAAACGACATTCACGTACAAAGGAAATTTACTGTACATTGATTATTTTAATTTACTTCCAATAGATTACAGATAAATATTAGCAGCAGATCAGCTTCCAGAAAACTGATCGTCACAGGATACAAGTTCCTTTTCCATAATTAACATGTGAAATTAAGAAGTGTTTTGAAAAAAGTGAGGAAGACATTTGGTCTTTGATTCTTAAAGGCTGCCCATGGTCAATGTGTGGCACTCTGTGATTGGCTGTGAGTATAAGATTGACAACCATTACAGAAAATGTGGGGACCTGTCTGCCCCCAAAGTGCACATGCACCTGCAAAATGATTATTATCCCAGGTCTGAGCAGTATATATAGATATATACAATGCTTACCCCAATGCTATATGTCATATGATATGACATTTGCTATGACATCATCACAATTCAAAAAGTCCTACTGGCTGCAATTGGAGCACGGAGGTAAGGTAAGGCTTGATGGCATTATTGCTCTAGGATCCTCACGAGATAATTACCTCCTGCCCTTCAAAGCTATCATTCACCTCTTGATGTCAACAGTAGAGTCAACCATTAAGGTCACTCAATGTGTTTGCCCATTTCCATGATGGCACTCTCTTATGTGAGATAAAATGCTGAATCTGTGAACTGCCAAGCAATTCAAAATGTGTCTTTGTTCCACCAACATGCATCTCAATGGCTTAATTGTGATTATTATGCTATACAGCATTTTAACTGGGCGCAGGGCAGTTATCATTACCCTTTGCCTTAAGGCTGTTCCTACTAGGGCCCTACAGACTTTATCTGTAATTTCAGTAATAAACCTAAACTACATTTTTTCATCAATATTTTAAAGACCACTGTCCTGAAAGGACTCAATGATATCCTTAAATGCATCTCTCCAGAGCTAATTCCTATCCTTTGTTTCTAGACAATGAACGTTAGAGAGGACCTGCCTGCTCTAACCCAAACTCTGGAATCCAAAGGAATGGTTGAATAGTTAAATAGCAGTTAGAGTGTGTTTGTAACATACAATCGGTACATTCATTAGACCATCCACCCTTCTGGCAAATATGTTAAGCCAGGCGTCCCTAAACATTTTAACACGTGAGCTATAACCAAATGTAAAAAGAGTTTGGGAGTAATGCAAGCATAAAATATTGCCCTGGGTGCCAGATATGGGCTTTAGTTGTAGTTGGAATGGCAGCCTACAGGAGGGTCTGTTTGGCAGCACATCTGTTTTTTTGCAACCAAAACTTGCCTCCAAACCAGGAATTCAGGAGCAACATTCAAGGGGTTGGTGAGCAACATATTGCTCATGAGCCACTGGCTGGGGATCCCTGTGTTAAACACAAAACCTATGGAGCATTAGTAAAGAAATATACCATAAAACTATGGCAGCATAGGTTTTCCCCTGTATTAAGCATAGGGCCATTATCAGCAATTATGGGACCCCATACTACTTGTTGGAGACACAATTATTAGCCCACAAGTTACCTGGGCTCCCTGAGTACTGTCTACAAGCAAAATGGGGCTTCAGTTAAAAAAATGCCCCTAATCTGCCCCATTCTGATCAAACCCTTATCTCTATCTGCTTAAATTCCACTTACTACAAACAAACCTTACTCCCTTCGTAACCCATTAGTGGCACTTTTGCATCACTTGGTGCCCCCAATTCACACAGGGCCCATGATTGGAATGATCCAATCCTTTATTTTCTTCACTATCCTTTAAATTCCAATTCTTAATGGGTACAGGATGTAGGGAACAAAAAGGAGTACAGTACCATTATTGTCCACTGAATTGACATACTGCCTTATGTGCTTGCAGTGTCCATGTTGCCACCTTGTATCAAGGCAAGGTGGAACTAACCTTTGTCCACGTTTTCTGTTTTGTGTGTGTATGTTTTTTTTTTTATATAAATTTGGCCATTTTGGAGACTCCCACTAGAGCAGGTGGCAAGCTTTTCTGTTTCCCAGAGTATGGCATTGCTTAATCCTGTTCCAGTGTATCCAAAAAAATTATTCCCCAATGAAAAAGGTTTTCTTCTTACCATCCATACTACCCTGGTGCAGCTATTGCTGATCAGCGTAAAACTATTCCTCAAGCCTTTTTTTTCAGTTAGCCTTGTGTTCTTATGTCACATGAAAAAAAAATACAACATTGTGCTAATTAAACATTTGTTTGCCTGTCTCTGTCTATTAATTCTTGTTTTCTGTACTTTTCCTCCAACTTGTGTTTATCAAAATGCGCAAGATAAATTGTTTCTATGGCTTTACATTTTCTGATTTTGTCAAAATTGCTAAAGTCAGCCACATATTTCCCTTGCGAAGATAAAGAAACAACCGGCACAAACTCATAGCCCCAGTAGATCTCATCAGGGAGGTACGATGTCCTGCTCTGACATACTGTGCTGGTAGATTCCACCGTGGCATTCAGAAGAACAACCAGTTCAAAATCCTTTGTCTTGATATTGTCCACCGTTAGATCCTTAAGCGGGCTATTGTCATCAAGCACATGATAGAATGTCAAAGGGAGAATTAAAAATGGGCTTTCAGAAGAAGAGTCCACGTTGAAGTTCATGTTGGCCTGTTGAAGAAGGATCTTCTCACCTTCTTTGGTTTCATATGAATGAAGAAGTTTTCCATAAAGTTGACATTGTATTAAGAGGCTTTTTCTCATGTTGGCCACTTGCACCACAAGGCAAAGTTTTCCATTGTGTTTAGTAATAACAGCCTTGTTGCTGAATTTTATAGTCTCTGCGCGCTTTTTGGGTCTAGCTATTTTGGCCAAGAAGGTCCCTGTGATGAATATTTCAATTAACGTTGTAATGACCAACTGGGCCACCAGCATGAAAATGGCATGTGGACACTCTTCTGTGATAAAACGGAAGCCATAGCCAATCGTTGTCTGAGACTCCATAGAAAAGAGGAAGGCTCCAGTAAAGGAGTCAACGTTCATAACACAGGGTGTGTGATTTGACATTGGTTCAATATTCATATCACCATGAAAGAAGGCAATGACAAAGTAGATGACACCAAAGAAGCACCATGTCAGAAAGAAGGTAGCTGCAAAAAGAGTGAGCTTGTACCTCCATTTCATATCAATGACAGTGGTCCACAAGTCCTGGAGGTAAAGCAGAAAAACTCCTTCCACCTTGTCAATTTTCACATTGCTGTGTCCACTTTTTGAGATAACTCTAGGTCTTTCCGACTTGCCTTCAACATGGATATCATCGAGCACAAGCGGGCAACTGGATAGATCTGAATGTCCTGCATCCATCTTCTGTCCCGTTTCAGCCCTAGGGAAACAAGCACAGTTTAGTGATCATGGGAATGTACACAAAAACTAAGGAACAAAATGCTTCTACCTGAAGATGACACGTACACAAGATGATAATTTTATCAGAGGAGTCAAGATAAGTCAAGCAGTTAACATCATATTCTGCAATTACCTAGGCTGTTTTACTTCCATACCCAAGGTTGTACTAATACTTATCATGACAAGTTTAAAAAAAAGTTCAAAGTGCTCAAAATGCTATGCAATAACTTGAAACAAACAAGTCATCTGCAGTCTGGAAATGCAACAAACCTCAGGTCATGGAACACGTCTTCATACCTGTACTGTAATCTATACCGTACTGCAAATAAAGACCTTGGAAAAGAAAATATGTTGATTAAACCCTAAAGTATAAACACTAGGGATTTGTGGACACGGTCTGGTTGAAAAGGTATTTGAAAGATAAAACTGGTCATAACGAAGACGCAGCAATAAAAAATAATTGCATACCTGTTTTATATATGGAATAATATATACTGCCTGAATTTTAAGGAGATTAGAAGTCACCAAGGAGATGACTCCTTAAAATCAATGTCACCAAGGAGGCCCATGGAGATACATGATCATTTATAGCTTTATTCTGCAAGCTCTTTTTGTTCATATATTTTAGGACCCCTGTTTGGTATATAGGAAAGACATTGCCACTGCTGTAGCATTGCTGGGCAGGATGACTTCATAAAAGGAAGATTGCAAGGTAAGAACCAATGGCATCAATTGAGCAAAATGCCAACTGTAGAGCAATTGCTACAGTGACTGTAGAGCAACGTCACCCGAGGAGGCCCATGGATATCCATGACCATTTATGGCTTTATTCTGCAACTTCTTTTTGTTAATGTATTTCAGAACCCCTGTTTGGTTTGCCAACTGTAGAGCAGTTGTTACAGTGACCGTAGAGCAGTTGCTGCAGTGACAATGACTATTGAATCTGCCAAATTTCGATGCTTTTGAAGAAAACTCCCACCACCAACAACAGCCAAAAACAAAACCCAAAAACTGGGTGCTGGAAGTTGTAATAATAACATCAACAACCGAAGGCTCATTGTTAACAGATATACTTTTATAGAATGAATGCAAAGACAGAGAAGTCTTTCTAGATACTGCTGTGAGCCTTGCATTAGCTCATATCCGTACTTCATGCAATGGGAATTGACATCTCTGCTACAATAATTTCTAAGTATGATAGAACCATGCATGTGAGTTTCATTATTTATAGCCAAGGAATTATGCATTTATGATAATTTATAGGGCATAAGTAATGTCTCGGATTAGCCCAGGCAACTGCAGAGATCACAGGCTTGCCAAGGGAATTATTTGTGACCCAATTTTAAAATAGAAATTGACTGTACAGGCTATTGCCCAAAATGGGAACACATATAATTTGTGATGGGGTCCCAGTTATGAACAAACAATGTGCAAATGTTAAAACCTTTTTTTCTGTAATAATGAAACAATACCTTGAACTTGACCCTAAGTAAGATTATAATTTATTCTTATTGGAGACAAAACAATCCAATTGGGATTAAATACTATTTAAAAGATTTTTTTTTGTAGATTTAGGGGCAGATTTACTAAAGGTCGAATTTCGAATGAAAAAAAAATTCCAAATTCGACCAGGGAATAATGGGGAGGTAAAATCCTACGAATTCGACTATCGAATTCGAAGGATTTTACCGCAATTTGAATGATTGAACGATCAAATGTGGAAAATTCGATCGATCGTTCGAATATTCTAATTGAATATTTGAACGATTTTATTCGATCGATCGAATTTTCCAGATTCGATCTTAGGGAAGGATCCCCATTTCGGTAGGTTTAATCTGGCGAAGTAGGTGGTCGAATTAAAATTTAAAGGGGAAGTATTCGACCATCGAATTTTCAAATAAAATTAAATTTGAATATTCGAATTTGAATATTCGAATTTGAATATTCGATGGTCGAATTTTCCTATTTTGCATATTCGAAATTCGATCGGATATTCGAATCATTCATGTGAATTTATGTGAATTTAGTAAATCTGCCCCTTAAAGTATGGAGATTCCAATTATGGAAAGATCACCTATCCAGAAAACCTCAGGTTTCCAGACATTGCAGATAACAGGTCCCACACCTGTACATTTGTGGCATTAAAACATATGCCATAGGATCCAGACAAATGGAGATGATTCCCACCTCCTTTGCAGGGAAAATTATTTGGTTCCAACCATACCCAGGGGCTGATTTACAAAGGTGCTAATTTGCAGAAGTCATAGTCATCAGCCAATGAGCTTCCAGTCTGTACTCTCCCTGTCTCCTGGAAAAGTAAAAGTCATGGAAAGCGGATGAATAGGGCAGCATAGGTTACACAGCTTACACTCCCTGCATCTGTAAATAAAGACCGGCACGCGCAATTTAGCTCAATAAAACAATAAATGTCAGCTTGATCCATGCTAATAACCCTTGCTGCCACCTAGCAAAGTCCAAGTTGCATTGGAAGAAAACAGTGGAAATCTTACTTGCATGTCGCAGGCTGATAACCTGTCTAGTACAGAAAACTAAGGCCATCAGCATTCATTTTGCATAAGAAAAATGGAAAATATGATTGACTTTATAGATAATGGGAGTCATCATGCTTGCTTAGGAATTCGAATGCCGTCCTCAGGCTAGAAACCTTGACCCTCGGCAGAACCGATCCTATTGTTTAGTTTAGCTATGATGACATTTTCTAAAACAAATTTTTAGAATATATAAATATCTTCAATATTTTAAAAATAAATTTAATAGAAAAATAATGGCTGTCTATGCTGAAAAGTGATATAACAATCCAACAACATCCCATTCCTGTATCCAATATATTAGCCAATATGTCAATGTTCAGACCAATAGCACAGACCAAAATGAGTTCCTGGCACTCAATACTAACAGGTTCTACTTCTCCCAGACCCACCCAAATTCCAGCTCATGGTTCAATGATGGGCCAGATCTTCATTCCACGGCATTTCTTAGAAGTGGTTAGAAAAGCTTTTCCATTAGTACAAAATATCTGCTTTTATATTACTGGAATAAAAATCTGGCACGTACATTCCAGATATACAGTAACAGTAGGAGCTTTCAGCAGGAGACACAAGAAAATAACTGTAAATAGAGACTTGCTACCCCCCCAAAAAAATTAATTTAAAGGGGAAGCAAAGGCTAAAATAGAATAAGGCTTGATTATGCTGTATTTTGTATACTAAACATAAACAGGAACTTACTGCACCACAAGTCTAATCAAACAAATTATTTATGCTTTCAAAGTTGGCCACAGAGGGCTGTCATCTTGTAACTTTGTTATACATCTTTGCAAGACCAAGACTGTGCACATGCTCAGTGTGATCTGGGCTTCTTAGGGATCGTCATAAATGATCAAAACCACACAAGTCAAATAATATCTGCCAGAAGCCGATACAGCAAGACTGATTAATAATCAGAATATACAGACTGCACTGGGTCCTGTGTTGTCATGTAATCTAATGTGGATTTTATAGTTTTTGTATTGTTTAATACAAACTTTCTCCAACTCTGCAGAACCAGTGGCAGCAGCAAAATAATCCTCCAAATAGAATCCCAGTTTATCTGTTTAAATCTGGCTTCATGACCTTTGTCCCTGCAGCTGGAGTTGGAAACAGTAAAGGGGATGTAAAGGCAAAAATAAAACCCAATACAAATCTCTACACAGTCACCGACTGCTCTACAGGGAAACAAACAAAGCTGCTTGAGTTCTGCATGGCTGGGAAGTAAGGAGCCCCCCTCTCCCCGCTGTTCATCAGTATGATTGTTTCCCTGCACAGCAGTTAGGGACCATATGACAATTCCTATCCACAGCAGTCAGAGCAAGTAAATGAAGGGAGAATTTCACTGCATACAGATTTTCTTGCCCTAAGTACAGACATGCAAAACCATTACTGTCTGTATTGGGCTCACTACATCAGTATATTTTAGTTCTGCAGTGACCAAATGCTAATTGTTTTCTATTCAGTTGAATGCTGAGTCATTTGGAAACACTTGCTATGGCTTTCCCAAGAGCTTGTTGCCTCTCATTGCCAGTGTCTACCATGGTTATAAGGTTATTCTTCGTATCAATGGGAATGAACTGCAGACAGGGCAAGATGTTTTGGTAGCCACAGAACTGATAATAATCATGTATATAGTAAATTGACCAGCACTGTTAACTATTAGCTTTACCCCTTATGTTGTGTTCAGGATGAGACCCAATCATTCTCAAGGGGTGAGCCCTGGCAACAGTGTGGAGGCTGGGTGCAATATACTGTAATCCAGGAGTGCCCATACTTTACTAATATGAGGTCTACTTTTAGTGATGTTGTCCAATTGTGATCTACATACATTAAAGCATTGTTAACATTCTGTTCCATGGAAAATATCACTTAAATGCTAATTCATGGGAAAATATATATTGCTATACTTAGCAAACAGCTATTTCTTATATTACCTTAACACATGGATCCCAAACCTTTTCAACCCATAAGCAACATTCAGAAGTAAAAGGTGTTGGGGAGCAGCACTAGCATGAAAAATGTTCTTGGGGGGCCTAATAAGTATTGTGAATGGCCATTTGGTAGCCCCTATGCAGATTGTCAACCTACAATAAGGTTCTGTTTGGCAGAGCATCTGGTTTTGATAAAACCAAAACTTGCCTCCAAGCCTGGAATTCAAAATGAGCTCCTGTTTTGAGGCCACTGGGAGCAACATCCAAGGGGTTGGAGAGCAACATGTTGTTCATGAGCTCCTGGTTGGGGACCACTGCCTTAACATAATAAATATCTGAATGAAAAGCATGAAATAGGAAAGGGATTTGTTTGTTGACAGTGTCTTAAGATCTACTGATCACCAGCTAAAAGTCTACTGGTAGATCTCAAACTACATTTTGGGCAGCCCTGCTGTAATCACTAGGGTTTTCCAATAATGGGTGCCAGTGGTTCTTGAAACAGATTTATTATAATATATCCACAAAGGAGAATTTTAGCGAGTATTAGTTACATGGCACAGTCATTGAGTAGTCAGTACATACTCACAATTAAGACCATCATCAGAGCAATCCCTCCAACAGAACTGAGAGAGAGGTATCGTACAGTAGTGATGTGCAGGTCAAGGAAAACTGGACCTGCACCCAACCTGTACCTGCCCGCACCCATGTTTTGCCCCAACCTGCTCTGGCAATGACATCACAAAAGGTGCGGCGACCACCAGAGACCTGCAAATGGTGTGCCGAGGTCGGCCCAAACCGCCAGACCCATGGGTATGAGGCTGGCCCACACATAACTATCATACAGTCCACCCAGAGCTTTTCTTTCTTCCTCTGGGGACACCTCTTAAGTGGAATCTGGGTGGGAATCTACTTAATCCCTATACACAGTCACTGGTTCCCTGACTAGGCCACAATGGCCATGGATATCTAATCCCTTCTAACACTCCTTGGTGAAGACAAGAGCTGCTTGACTAGGTAGCCTTGCTGGCCCTCCTAGAGAGACTTATGTCCAGGGGCTAACTAATACTAATATTTGCTAAAATCTATGCTCAACTGGGGAACCACTTCTCCGTCTTTCCCTTGGGGAAAGCTGCTGGAAAAAAGCCCTTTGAGCCGCATGGTTTGCCCCTTTATATTATAGAACTCTGACATCTAGTGGCCAAGCTTTGGTAAAGCTATGGCTATACTTTGATACAGGAAGGGAAGAATTACTCCCTCCAAAGACTAAAGACCCCTTTAAAGTCAAAACCGTAGGGGAATACACAGTAAATGAGGACACCATGTATCAGTCCCCTATATATAAAAAAGATGTGAATGAACACAAAAAAAAATACAAATTGTAGTAAAACAATGGTCAGTAAAGTGAATAGGAACTTTGACTGTGTCTACACAAGTTGACTTAAGATGTGCCTGACATTTTACTCCTGAGTAGTGATGGGTGAATTTGTCCTGTTTCCCTTCCCCGAAAAATTCACAAATTTCCCACAAAATTTGCGAAAAGGTGAAAAATTTGCAAATTTCTGACGCTGGCATCAATGGGCATCCGAATAATGACGATGCGCAATGGTTTTCACGTGAGCGACTTTGCCAACACGCATCCGAATTTATGCCTGGCGAATTTTCACTGCAGTTTAGCAAATTTATTCACCAGAGGAAAAACGTGGAAATTCACCACGAATTCGCACCTGGAAAATGTATTCACCCATCACTACTCATTAAGTTAATTGTTGCAGATTATTCTGTGATCACCAGGGTAATTGGTCTTGTGCAGGGCAAACGTGTAAAACGTTTAAAGGGCAAGATAAGGCAAAGAAATAAAATCCCATTTTTACTTTCTTTAATGAAAAAGAAATCTATCTCCAATATACTTCAATTAAAAAATGTGTACCATTTTTATAAGAAACCTGAATGTCTGCAGTGAAATTCTCCCTTCATTTACTTCTTTGGATAGTAATTGTCAGGCGGTCCCTAACTTCTGGCATGGAAATAATCATACTTATGAACAGCAAGGGGAGCCCCTGCCTTACTTACCAGCCATGCAGAACTCAAGCAGCTTTGTTTGTTGATCATTTATGACGATCCCTAAGAAGCCCAGACCACACTGAGCATGTGTATGTAGTCTAGTCTTGCAAAGATGTATAACAAAGTTACAAGATGACAGCCCCCTGTGGCCAACTTTGAAAGCATAAATCATTTGTTTGATTAGGCTTGTGGTGCAGTAAGTTCATGTTTATGTTTAGTATATAAAATACAGCATTTCTACCCTTATTTGATTTTAGACTTTCCTTGCCCTTTAAACACTGCAGTGTTAGGCAGTATGGATAGAGGGTACCTTTGATTAATTGTATAATTCAGTTATTTTTGTATGTCAGATCAATGAAACAAGTTTTCCCCTCCCCATCGTGCCCAGACCTGTATACGGCCAATTAAAACCCTAGCAAATGGGCATTTACATCTCCATTAGGGAAATGTATTGGTCAGTCCCCTGCGGGCACACAATCCAATAACAACTTGTTCTCCAAGCAGCTCATTAGCAATTCACAGGTAACATTTAGTAACAAAGCAGAGCCTCGTCCACAGTGTTAATTAATAATGTTCCTCTGTCAAAGTTCTACCAAGCGGTTTGTCCATATGAAAGCAAAGTCTTGTTCAAACCCTTAGGCTGTTTGTTTAAGGGAGGAAACGGGGATGAATTGGATTGTATGCATCCACGTTAAATTATTCACCTATCTGAGGATACTACCACAGGCATTAAAACCATGAATATTTCATATTTCGCCGTCAAAAGGACAATAATCAGGCAGAAGAATAGAATATAGTGTTGTGATAGTTCCTGTCTACTACATCATGTAGGAGGTTAAATAACATAAAGTGTTTTACGAGACCTGAGAATGAGAGAAGTGAAGGGCAATCCAACAAATGTTATGCGATACTATAGATCCTATAGGGAAAGCTTCCGTTGCTCTTAGGCTGTTAAAGGGAAACATAAAGGCAAGATTTTAATGCAGGTATGTTTACCTTTAAAAAAAGCTTTCCTTTGTTCATTGTGTATTTATCTAATGTCAAATTGTGCAAAGAAGAGAACTGTATAATTATGTTCCTTATCCTTGGTGATCTATGAAGTCAGACCCCTTATTACCTCCCATTAACCCACCTGAACTGTTATAGTCAGGTTACAAGAAGTCGGCTTGGCTCAAAGAAAAAAAAAAATACAAAAATACACATAGTTTGAGACATAGGGTTTAGAAGGAAAACCCCCAAGGTTTGCTCATATACAGGCATGGGATCCGTTATCCATAAACCCGTTATCCAGAAAGTTCTGAATTACGGAAAGGCCGTCTCCCATAGATTCCATTATAATCAAATAATCCAAATTTTTAAAAAACTGATGTCCTCTTTCTGTGTAATAATAAAACAGTAGCCTGTACTTGATCCCAACTAAGATATACTTAATCCTTATTGGAAGCAAAACCAGCCTATTGGGTTTACTTAATGTTTAAGTGATTTTCTAGTAGACTTAAGGTATGAAGACCCAAATTATGGAAAGATCCATTATCCGGAAAGCCCCAGGTCCCGAGCATTCTGGATAATAGGAACCATACCTGTACTATACATTAAACATTATCAGCATAGTCATTCCCTGTGTTAAGCACCCAAATACAATTCTACACCCACATTTGATCTTAGCCAATATACACAGATACCAAAAAACTGTGCTAGTGTAGATATTAAGTTGTTCATACATTGGCTGATTATAGCTGCCATCTTGGCCCCCCCTGACCATGTCTGTAGTTTACTGGCCCATGTATGAAGACGTAAGGACTGCCTGTATGACTGATATATAGATGAGAACTATCCAGATATCTGCTGGGGACAGACAGGGAGATTCGGGGAGATTCTGTCGCCTGGCGTTTAATAGCAGGCG
>CM044433.1:6506264-6532290 GCA_024363595.1 Xenopus borealis
CTAATATAGACTCCAGTAGTACAGACACTAGTACAAACTCTAATATAGACTCCAGTAGTAGCTGCAGGGAAGGGTTTCTGTTTTCTCAGACTGAAATTATCGCAAAAAAATGTCAACAAGGAAATAGGAAATTGCAGCTGCTGGGTATAAAGATGAAGATGTTCCTGGGGTAATTACTGGTCCCACCCATAGACCATAATAATAATAAAGTCAGCGAGGGAGATTGTGATTAACTCAAGTTTAATTAGTTAGAACTTAGCCCCCTAAACCTTCACAGTCGGCATCTAGATACATTGGATGTGGATTTCATAAGAGTCTTGTTTAAAAAGTCTAAGATGCAAACTCTTCTTGATTCAATTTTGGGGAATGAGGACCTAAAATAAGATTCTTCCTGAAAATCACTGTAATAATCCATACCTCCTAACTGTCCCATTTTCAGTGGGACAGTCTCTCTTTTGACAGCTCAACCCACAGTCACGGGTTTGTACTGGAAAGTCCTGATTTTCTCTGCACTGAACAACTGAAAAAAGATACAATGTTTCTAACTTAATTGGCTATTGGCAGAGAGCCCAGAACAGCGAGGAGGTGCAATAAGATACTTAACAATTTTGTGATAAGCAAATAAGTTATTGTAACAATTTAGATAGCAGGTCCCTTGGGAGACGTTTGACTCACAGTTTAAGGGTTGGGGCAGATTAAGTCGCTTGGCGTTTAATGGCCTCTTCTGCGATGCGGCATTCTCCCCAAACTGCCTGCTCCCTTCCCACCACCTGTTTGAACGAGAGAAAAAAACGCCAGCGCCAATTAACTCGCGGCGTTACGATTTCCGGAATCTTCTGAAGTTTCCTCGCTAGGAAACTTATATGTAGAAACACTCAAGGGTTGTTTGCTTCCCAAAGTCTTGGGAGGGAAAAAGAAAATTCAGGTATTGCACCTGTTATCCAGAATCCTTGGGACCTGTGGATATCCGGATAACGGATCTTTCCGTAATTTGGATCTTCATACCTTACTTCTACTAGATAATTATGTAAACATTAAATAAACCCACTAGGCTGGTTTTGCTTCCAGTAAGGATTCATTATATCTTGGTTGGGCTCATATACAAGGTACTGATTCATTACTACAGAGAAAAAGGAAATCATTTTTTTAAATTTCGGATTATTTGGATTAAATTAAATCTATGGGAGATGGCCTTTCCTTAATTCAGAGCTTTCTGGATAGTGGATTTCCTGATAATGGACCCTATACCTGTGCTTACAAATTATGGTAATGTGCAGGTAGCATTTAAGGTTTCAAGCAAAGCCCACATCTCATTGGTTGCTAAGGGTGACCAGACATGCAAACGTTGCACCCTTGATAACATTACCCCTGTAAATCATTGGAATTCCTAAAATTGATCCCAACAAGGTTTTTTTTCGAATTCATTGATATTGAAGTCCACGGTGGTTTCCATGGGAACAAAGAATCAACGAATAATGAAATCACAATGGAAATAGACAGCTGATTAGCTCACCTCATGTCTCAGTGTAACATCAATAAATCCTGGGCAAATCCCCCGTAGGTATTGGGTATTCTGTGAAACCTCCAAGGGATCCTTGGGTTGTTAATCTTTCGTATGTCCTAATGTCGTGCATTATCAGTTACCCACCACTGTTATCCTCCTATCCTGTTGCACCGTCTGTATCTAATTCAAATCAGTCTCTTCCTATTCACATGATTCAATCTGAGCTCCCAAGTGTATAACTGATATGATGAAGGCAACGCACACCTAGATATGAGGAAAGCCTTATATAATAGGACTATCGTCTACACCCACTTACCTATTGTTCTGTATGGACATATCCCATAGTAAAACTGAACCAATGAAGGGTCATATAAACGACTCCGTATAGGCCCTACCCACTTACCCTTCATTGGTTCTAAATGAGCCTCTTCCTCTAACTAAGGCAATATGAAGACTATCTCTATAGGTTCTTATGAGATGATCTGAGGGCCCTCTCCATTCAAGCAGAATAGAGCTACAGTGAATCAACATCAGCTGGTGCCTCCTTAGAAGGACTTGCTTTGCTTTTGCCGAAATCACAGAAAAAGAAAATGAAATGTTAATATTTATAGGTTTGACTCCCACGGATTTAGTGCCTGACGTGAACTGGTTATTACACCGAGAGTAACACTGGCCCTTTGTTCTTGCAGGCCTTGTTTATGTAATATTTTGGAAATTATGGCCTTTCTTAGATTTCAGAAATTACATTGCACGTTGTTTTTTTGTACTGTACATTGTTTTTCTACTACATGAGGTGGTGACAGCACTAGAGAGGGACAGAAAGGGGTAACCAGAGCAGTTTTAGGCATTTTATCCATTGTGTCAAGGCCTAATGAGGAAGTGGTGAGAACCACGAAATGGGTCAAGCGTGTATGCTCCATGTTTTTAAGGATTTAATAATAAAGTTTGCTAAAGTGCTCCGTGTTTCTACAATTCATGTCAAGGTCAAAACGCCCCAATGTTTCCCCCATTGCTGCCTATGAAAATCCTAGTACAGATAGATATGCTGTGGATGCTTAACCAACTTTGCAGCCCAATGGATAAAAATATATCTTATCAATCCTGGTAATAAGATGCAAGAAGAGAGGCGCCTTCCTCATGCTTCCCATGCAAATCAATGCAACCCAATCCACATGATCAAATTAACTGCCATTTCCCATCCAAATCACACTGGATCCAATCAATTCCCCTCTCCAATAGTATCACAATAAATTCAATCAGTGAACCCCTATCGCATGGATATTTTGAAAGTTTCCCATCATTTACTGGGGAAGTTCTATGCCCGCTGTAGTATTGCAGTAACCAATCAACGATTGAATTATTCTAGTGCATTGGAATAATGAAAGCGATGGCCTGATTATTTGCTACAGGCTGCAGCAATAATAGAACTGCTCTTATATTGGTGAACACAACTGATCAAGGATTATTGTACTGGGCACTAGGCATTTTGACAGCTCTTAGCAAAAATCACTTGAAATTGTAGCATCGATTTCAATTCATTACTTAAAAAATGTAAATAGAAACAAGTCATTAACAAAATGCAAAAGAGACAGACAAAAATGCATTTTTTCTCTCCAAATATACAGTTCTCCCCCTCTATGCCACAGGCAAAGGAAAGTCAGCTCCTGATTGTAAAGTCAAACTGAGACTATTCTTCAGCTGTAAGGGGGTAGCTCCAGGGTGGCCCATGGGCATCTACAGGCATACTTTACTTTCGGTTTTGCAAGATGGGTACAAGAGCAGTTAGGAACCTTGTTATTTACTGGCTATGGCAGGGGATAAATACAAGGCTTCCTTTTGCTCTGCACTTTGCACCTTATTCCAGATGTGCCACCAACCAGTGCAGATACTATACTGAATCTGGTATAGGCTTAATTGCTAAGTATATGGTGCTCTATGGGGTGCAATTTGGCACCATTTAGCATATACAGGTATAGGTATATAAACATGCACATGTGTTGCATTCCAGAACAGTCCACTGGGTGCATTACGGAATTTGGAATGCAAACACCTGTGCCAGACATACAATTATCTTTTTTTATTCACATCCTCATCACTTAAAAATAAAATACCTTCACTGTAGCAGTCACAGTCCAGGGATGCTGAAATCTAAGTCAAGAACATGGCAGCCACACTGATGGCCTTATTCCCCCTCGTCGGTCGATCGCAAGCACCCAGATAAACGCCTGTCACCTCACACCCGACGACGCAACAATAAAATCCACACAGGCAGCAAAAGTTGCCCCGGAATTGTGATAAATCAGCACTTAAGGTTCAAAGTCTACAATCTCAGGAAGCACAACATGTTTTCTCTTGGATAAACTCATTACCATTCCTTCTTTCTATTCCCCTATTTATCTATATATCTATATTATACTGTATGACTAATAAATACCTATGTTATTAAATAAAGAATCATGTTTAGAGATAAATAAAAGAAAAGATTCCTGTTTTGTCTCCAGTATTACTAAACTCATTCCTATAGTCTCAGGCTTCAATGTTCTTTATAAGTTTTTTTTGCTTTTCCTTAAGAATTTCACTTTATTCTTTTCTGGGAAACCCACCAGGTGTATGAAAGCAGGGGGGGGAGGCGGAAAAATTCTTATGTTTGCGGAGAGTCGTTCAGCTATAAATACTTTCGGGTTTCTGCGAAATGATTTTACTTTCTACTTTGCCTTTCAAAGCAGGACAGAGAGGCGGCACATGCACAGTCCTCCCGCTGACAGGCAGAAAGCAATTCTTTAAAAAATTGTAATTTGTTCCTTTTCTTGGAAGGAAAAAAAAAATGGTAAAAAAGTGACATCTTACCTGTTCCAGGGGGGCCAGCGTCTCGCAGCGTTGAGCTTTGGTTAAGCCATGACTTGTAAACAGAGCTCGGATTATCCACACACTTGTCGCCTACTGCAGCTCTCAGAGAAAAAAACGAGTTTGCACAAGTTTGGGTTGGAATTACCTGATTGAGGGAAGGCTGGAAAGGAATTTGAGAAGACTCAGTGTGATGTCAGCAGTGTCTATCTGAAGAATCTCCAGCCCTAGAATATTTTATTGCTCTTATTGCTTGGCACAATTGCTATCAACACCCATTGCACTGCACACACACACACAAACAAACACACACCTGCCTAATAGGGAACGTTGCACTCAACAGGCATGTAAGCAATCTTCAGAATCTGTTTAACCCTTTCGTAGGCAGCCTGTTGTGTTATTTTGCATATCAAAACAATGAGGAGGAGGAGGATTTCAGGCAGGTTAATGAGTAGCTCAGCCCCTGCAGGGATGCACGAGAGAGCCGGAGAGAAGATTGAGCCAATGTGTGTGTGCTTGTTGCATTTGCTGTAAGAAATAAACATGCAAGTCATTGTCTGTTTTTGGGGGGGATTTAATCAGGTTGGCTGACATGAGTTCATTGATTTCGGCACCAACAAACGAAAAGAAAGTTCTAGTGATCCAGGAGCCTGAGGGAGTCTTGTGCGGCTAGTAATGTTTGGGGGCTCTGATGGACTTGGAATAGAACCTGCTTCTGCAGATCCAGACTGGAAATCTGTGGGGACTGGCAAATACCAGAGGGGCTACTGCAGGGTCGGACTGGGCCGGTGCGACACCAGAAAAACCTCAATTCAGACCAGCCTGGAACCATGGGTGCTTTCATATGGACCTCCCCACCTGATCACAGCCGAAACACAGAACCAGTACAAGTGGGAGAGAGGGGGGTGTAGAATTGGAAGACAACCTGAAGGGGGTCCCTGAGGTGGCCTGGTTCCCATATACAGTGACTATTTATTGGGCTAGTGGGGGGGGGGGATACCAGGGCCTATTTAGATTCTCAGTCCAGGCCTGTCCTCCTGTGCCCTGAAAATCCATAGGATAAAATCATAGATTGAGTTGAAAGTACAGTTCATTGTGTAGATGTGTGTAAATCATTATCCTTTATATAGATTATAGAAATGATTCATGATTCCCATCAGTCCCTGGTAGGCTTGCCTGCAGGCTGGTATTGTACCGGCCTAGCTGGGAAAACACCTACCAGAGCTGGGGCCTGTATTACAAAGTTGCCAGTAAATTTGTAATACCCCAAAGTGCAGCCCCTGGGCCATCACTGATCCGCCCCCTTAAGCCCCTCATCCAGTAAAAACTTACCAGTCTCTTACTCTTCATCCTTTCCAAAGACTCTATCGGACATCCGGTGATGCCATCACTCTGCCCCTCATCGACAGCATTCCACCCCTTTACGTCACCGCCCCGTCTTCTGCTGTTTCAGCACCACCACTGGCATTTTTTAAAAATGGTGGCAACCCAAGTCACTGGCCCAGTTGTGGGAAGGCCACAAAGACCTGAGCCTAGGGTGGCACAGTTTGACCCCTAACTGCTACACATACTGGGGGTGTGCGGGACGTTTTGACAGTTCTTTAAATCCTACTTGTGCAGTGTCCAGTTCTGATGGAATAAAACGTGTGTGAACTCTCGATGGGGGGGGGGGGGCAAGAGATCAGGTAGACATGGGCTGGCCTAGGGGCTCCACAAATAAGATTTTGCCCTGCCCAGTCTACGATCTAAGGTCAAACACGCTGGGGTCAGTTTTGTCAGGAGCCAATTAACCTGCTTGTTTATTTATGGAATGTGGGAGGAATCCAAAGCATATGGATGAAACCCACACAGACTCGGAGAGAACATACAGACTCCTTGCAGATAGTGCTCAGGTTGGAATGGAACTCAGGACCCTGGCACTGCAAGGAAGCCCCATTGACTTATAGGGTTAAAAGATTAACATTGATAACCAGAGAAATATAGCTCAATGTGGACATACACAGGCAGATATTTGCTACCACCTTGGCAAATTTCGACCTAAAATTATGATCTCCTTAATGTTTGATCAGGGCTCCTTCAATCACAGGATCACATTGGGTGCAAAATACCATTGGCCTGAGGATTGCATTGATCTGATCATTAGCCTTGGAGGGGAGGCCAGAGGATCAGCCCAACATGACCCATGAGGGTGAACAAATAAAGCACAATTCTGAAAATGCCATCCACATTTTCTTGTGTATGCCTTAAACCCCAAATATTGGGACTTTATATTCATTTACATTACAAACAGTGACGGGGCAGACGGGGGCATTTACACCACCACTGTTTTCCCCCAGATGCAAGTGGCAGCCAAAAAGCCCCATGTGTAATTACATGTGCAGTGTCTGTCCAGCTGATTTACACACTCATTATATGGACACAGCACAGCTATAGAATTATTATTATTTTTAACATGTATTTTTAGAGCGCCAGCAAATTGCGCATATGGAGCCAAATCTCACCTTTATCTGCTGCCCACTTGCCAGGAGGCATATTTATAATATATATTTCTAACACTCCATTTATGATAAGAGTTTTTAAATATCATTGCATTTTTCTTCTTCTGCCAACTATAAAACACACAAAAACTATTAACCCTGCCTGTAGTGAAATGGGATACACTGTATGTAGGGTAGATTATGCCAAAAGTCATTGGCTGAATGGTGACTCTATGGTACTTCAACTCCTGGTGTCCCAATGGCATAAGATGTTTGAAACTTCCCTTGAAATGGAATGTACACTGGCTCCTTATATGGAGCTGCATTATAGCAACAGCTGGAGAACAAAGGTTACTCACTGTGCATCTTAACTACACGATCTGGCAAGGGCTTTCTTATCTGAAGGTTCCCAGCCAGCCGGGCAGATAATATTATATAACACTGATTGACCAAGTGGAGGCAGTTTCAGGTGTCTCTTGTGTGCAGACACAAGAGAAGATTGCCTGATTGCTAGAGTCTTTAAAGGTGGCCATAGACGCACAGATTATATCGTACGAAACGAATTTTCGTACGATATTCGGTGCGTGTATGGTGGGAAATGAGCCGACCGACATCGTCAGAGGATTAAGATATCGGTCGGCTGGTTGATCGGACTGGATGGAAAATTTTGATCGGATGCCTTTGAAAGCTCCCTGAACATCGGCCATTGTTAGTGCTGAATCGTCAGATACAAGTAGAATTCTATTGTTTCTACCTGTATATCTGACGATTCAGCGCTACACGTGTGTGTTGAAACGAACGATCTTTCTTGGAAAGATCTTTCCCGAGAAAGATCGTAATTGTTACGTCTATGGCCAGCTTTAGGCTGGGGACAGACAGGAAGATTCGGGGAGATTCTGTCGCCTGGCGTTTTTTAGCAGGCGACAATCTCCCCGAATTTCCTTCTCCCTGTCTGCCGATCGTAAAAGGGACAAAGCGCCAGCGCCTGTGCACACGCTGCGCGGCGATTTCCGGAATCGCCCGAAGTTTCCTCACGAGGTATCTTCGGGCGATTCCGGGAATCGCCGCGCAGCGTGTGCACAGGCGCTTTGTCCCTTTTACGATCGGCAGACAGGGAGAAGGAAATTCGGGGAGATTGTCGCCTGCTAAAAACGCCAGGCGACAGAATCTCCCCGAATCTCCCTGTCTGTCCCTACCCTTAGGGTAGCGACAGACGCTAAGATTCAGGGCGATTTAGTCAACCTGCGTTTCCGCATGAGGCAACAATTGGCGACTTCGGAGAACGAAGGCAATTTTCGAGCGACTTTTAAAAACGTATCGCCGCGTGTGAATAGGCGCCGGCAACTTTAGCGCTAGCGGGTGCAAGATACGAGCAAGCCATTCAAGGAGATTAGTCGCCTCAAAGACGTGGCGTTTTGTCGCCAAGTCGACTAATCTCCTCAAATCTTCTCGCCTGGACGAGCCCCAAGGGTGAAGACACACAGAGCTACTAGAAGCAGCTACTTGTCACAGCTACACATGAAACACTAATGCTAATTGGCTTTGCTAAGCACTAGGGGAGTTATTTACTAAACTGTGGTTGGGCCTTTTGGAGCAAAACTCTAATTTTTCAAGCTGTATTAAAGCTGATGCTGCAAAAACCCTGAATCTGAAAATCTGCCATCTCAGACCTGCTGAGGTTGTGTAGAAGTCAATGGCAGAAGTCCCTATCCTATTTTAAAGTTTCTGTGGTCTGCACTGGAATTACCCAAAAAATCCAACCAGTTTGAGTTTCTCAGGCAAAAATACAAAAACTTTGTGCTTTTCAGCAAAAAGGCTCAAACAAATAGAGCGATTTGGGGGGTAAAAACTTACAATTCGGGTTTTCGCTCAATTTTATCTAGTTTTTACCCGAACCAATCAAACCAAGCTTTTTTTAATAATAAATTAGGTAAAATCAGGTATGGGAGTTTGATCGTGGCTTTTTTATTTAAAAAATTAGATAAAGTTGGATTTTAGAAAATAACCCCCTATATGTGTTTTTGCAGAGGCAATTCTCAGTATTGTCTATAGCAGGGTATTTTGTAAACACAACAAGTAGCTGCTACTAGTAGCTCCAAAACTACTAGTAGCAGCTACTTGTCGAAGCTATAAAATGCCAAAAAAAGAAACTTTTCAAACTTTTTCGAAATTTTCCAACCTGACCAATTTCAGAACCAACCGCCATGGCTGGCAGGCGACCATATGCATTCTAATAATTATACAAAATGTAGTTATGTACAATATTATAGGTTAATGACTGTGAAACAATTAGTCCACCTGTAGAAAACGTTCTGTTGGCATCACTTCTACCTGACTCAGTGACATTGACATTTAAGTTGATGATGGTTACCCGCTTTTCCCTGTTGGCAGAAAAACACTGTTGGGAAACTCTCAAGGAAAGGTCTCATGCACATTGGCCCAAGCAGAGGGCAAAGTACAAAAAAGGGAAAAAATGACACCCTCTGTGCATCATTCAGGTATGGATTGGCAGTAGGTACAACCAGCATTGGCTACTCTTAGGTGGGTAGTATGACACAAACTCTTGTGCCCCTCCCCTGGATCATGAATGACCCCTTAAATGTGCCCCCTTATACATGCCACTTTGCACCCCTGCCTACGACTTCACTGAATGAACTCTGCAGTAAGTTTTAGCATGGTTCATGGTGGCTTGAAGGAGGGAAGCAAAACGACCTTTAACCCTTTATAAATTGAGATTCCGATTCAGTAAAGCATTAACAATCCCATAACATATTAAACTGTTCTCTCTTTCTCTTCCAGTTGGTAAGTTCATAATTTTCCTCAAAAAAATTGAACATAGAGGTTATCATTTTAGAACCAGATTAAGGCACTCAAGCAACGCCCAGAGAGTCATTACGTGTTTAGAAGCATTCTTTTCTCCAATGAGTAATGCAGCAATTATCTATATATACAGGTATGTCCATATGGCCCTTATCATTATATTATTAGAAATCAAGCCATCTGTAATTAATAGGGCGTGGCTTCAGTTGCATTTTAGATACCAGTAGCAGAGACTGGATTTCAGTTGCCCAACTGGAGAACAATATGCAATGGAAATGAAGAGAAATGAGCAGGAAAACCTTTTTGAGGAGAGACTGGTGGCTACAATTCTATGACCCATGTTGGGCTTTGCCTTCCTATAAACAATAGAGGGTGTGTGGATTTGGGAGAAATGTTCGCACATGTAATGCACACAGATATCATAAGGAATAGACAACCTCATTGTTCTTATAAATAATTTTCTTTAGTTTCAATAGGCAACATTAGAAGTGAAACGGTAGATTACATCCCGTCACACCCCAGAAGAAGGAAATAGTGAATATAATGTTTGTTTTGAAATTTAGGGCATCGAACAAACAAAAAAGCAGAATTGTTTCCAAAATCCTCAGAAGAGGTTTTTTTGGTTGACAGCAGAAGTGGGAGTCAGACATTAGTACCACTGGCTTGATGAGATTTTTTGGAGACATTACATAGATGTGACTTTTTGCACTTGACAAGACTTCACTGGGCTTGTTTACTGTAGGAGTGAAAAGAGCACACAATCAGCACAGTTTATTTTGTACCCCAAAATGCTAAATTCTTTTTCAGTATTTCAAGGTAATTATGACTGGACCAATAATTTGAAGCAAGTACTATCTGCTGGTTCAAAGTAATTGCTCACGAATGGGTGCAACTTTTCCTGAGAAGAAAGCTGCGACACACATGAACCATGGGCATGAATTGAAATTAGTTGGCATAACATTGTGTCTGTATGTGCCACTTGGCCTCGTTTAAGGCAGTTGTTAGGTACATGTCTTTCTTGTGCCATAGAATGACTGACCTTGAACCTTATACAACAAAGTATTTGGAACCAAGGCCAGATTACCAATTAGGATAATGATACCCAACCCATGGCTCGTGACCAACATGTTGCTCTCCATTCCCATTGCCGTTGCTTCCAGTGGCCTCATAGTAAGTGTACATTTTTAAATTCCTGGCTAATATTCAGGTTTTGGATTCATAAAGACACAGGTTTACTCCAACAGAGCCTCACGCAGGCCAGTAGTCCACATAGGGTTACCAATTAGCCTATCACAGCCCTTATATCACACCCCCATGGACTTTAATCATACTTATGTTGCTCCCCAAAAGTTTTTACATTTGAGCATGGCTCACGAGTAAAAAAGGTTGGGGACCCCTGCCTTAGGTGAATGGGTAGGGCTTAGAGTCTGCTTGTTTCAAGGGGCCCAGAAATGGCTTGGCATTGTTTCATAGGTGCTGCACAAAATATGCATCACCCATAACCCAAGCCCAGAGACCCTGACAGTCAACATACTTTACCATTCCAGCTTTCACTTATCAAATAATAATGGCTGTTGAATGCTTGAACTTTCCATGCTTAGTGCCATATTGGTATGAAAACCATAAACAAGGCGTTGCACACACAACTCAGCACCTTTCAGGATCACTTGAGGCTAAATTAAGTTAAGCAGATAGTAATTTAGTAGATTATTATGAGTTTGTTTTCCCGATGTCCATAGATGGGGGAGAACTACTGCAACTAACAGATACTGGATGGACCACTGTAGATGTTGTCCTTCTTTCTTACCCTGAATGGAGGTCACAAAACTTAATGAGAACAAAAAAATAAAGACCCTAGTTCAACACAGAAGGATTGTGAACACAATGGACCTGTCTCTCTTTTCACCCTTACTGCTAGATAAGTATTTAACAATTCACCTATAACAATGCTCTGATTACTGATTGAGGTCCAATTACTTTCTCAGAACTTGTTTTTCTTAATCGGTACTGAACAACACTGTTCCCGTGTGAATCGCTTCTTTTTAGGTTAGAAATGCCTTTGTGGGTTTCCATGTAAAGCTAACAAACATTTGGAATGGTTTACCACTTTTCAGCACAGATTACATTCATTGTTCAGTTTCACTGATGTGAAATCTGTACACCCCCCTCTAATATTTCCTATTGTACCTAAATAATGCTGGCAAACCAATGCACGGAGATTGGGTTCTGTCTGTTCTGTAAGAGATCTTTAACATGTTTGTGTCCTACATATCTAAATACCATAGTCAGGCATAGTAACTAGAGACACAAGTGTAGTTTTACCACAACACAAGTCTCTTGTCCGAACATATCTTATAATGTATGTGCTGTTCAGGTTTTGGCTGTTGGCACCCATCGCACAAGAAAAACATAGGAGAACTTGATGGGGTTGATTTATATTGAGAAAGGAGACTTAGGGGTGACCTAATAAATCTGATTTTAATCAAAGATCAGTACAGAGATTTACTGAAAGAGATTCCAAGTACAGTAGACTAAAATGAAATGGGTTCCATAAAAATTTTCCTTCTTGACGTCCAAGGGTTGGGTTGTGTAATCAGCTGACTGGCAAGCAGCAGACTTGGGGTGGAAATCATTTTAATCGGACGTTTCCACTGCAGGAATGTAAATACTGATACGGAAGCAATCACTTTTATAACCTTGACTGGGAATTAAAATGTTTGTTGAAAGCGCTATTGTTCATTGTCTGCTGCAGTTCCACTTACTTTGTTCTACACACAAGCAAAAGGGTTAATACAGTGTGTAAATGCTTGTAAGGGTTGCACTGCAAAGGCCAATGGCAAGTACAACAAAATTGTCGGGGCCCCCTGGGCTCCGCCCACCCAAGCATCTAAGCCCCGCCCCAATCCCCGCCGAATCCACATCAAAGTTAAAAAGACCACACAGACATCAGTGCTAAAAAAGTAAAACCCCCCCAGGGCTCCCTTATAAGTAAAAAATTGGTGCAAGGCCCCCCCAAATAAAAGCATTTTTAAAGCATTGGTGCCAGAGCCCCTCATACAAGTTTAAAAAAATTGGGGCCCCAAAAATAATTTTTTAATAAAACATTGGCGACAGGGTCCCCCTTACAAGTTAAAAAAAAATTGGGGCCCCAAAAATATTTTTTTTAAAAACATTGGTGGCAGGGCCCCCGTTAACAAGTTAAAAAAAAAATATTGGAGCCCCATAAAATATTTTTTTTTTTAATTTGGTGACAGGGGCCTATAGAGTATTAAAAGAAAACATTTGAGGCTAGGGGATTAAAAAAAAAAAAAACCCACATGGGTGTCAGTGGAATTGAACTCTTGGCTTCAGGACTTCAGCATACTTTCTTGACTTCAGTTATTTTCGCCGCTTCAGGACTTCAGTGTTGGCTCCACGTGACTTCGTGTATTTCCGTGACTTCGGGTATTTCCGTGACTTCAGGACTTCGGCTGCCTTCGCGTCTTGTTCGGCGCTTCTGCATAGGCTCGGCGCTGGTAAGGGGGGCCCGGCTCTTGGGAAAATGCAGCACTGCCGGGCCCCCCTTCAGCCCCGGCCCGGGACACTTGTCCCCCCAGTCCCCCCCTGATGGCGGCCCTGACTGGAGGAGGCCCTTTGGCCACCTCCCATCTGCCAGTGACTTACTAGTTTGTAAGCTGATTGATCCATTGGAGGTGTTTAGGAGCAGCTGGAAAGCCTTTATGACATGGAAAGTAGGGTGCAATATGCAAAAAATGGGTGCAGTCTGCCATGTTTTTGCATGTATGTTTGCCCTGCACTTACGACCTGCCCTATAGCAGGCAGTAAGGGCATGGCTGGCCTATTCCCACCAACACTGTGTAGACCTCTTGCTAGATTTTCTGTAGGGAACAGACAGATCCTGGACACTACTGCATATTAATGAGCACTAAGAGACATATTACTTCCGAGGGTCTTTATAAATCACCCTTATAATGTTTCTGTAATGAATGTATGATAACCCCCAATGCAACATTATCCATCATTATATCATGTGATGGATGCTGCAGAGGATGATCTACTAGATGTTAGCTAGTCTGAACCTATTGAAATAATAGTGCCTTGAAGTTGATGATTCTATTGGAAGGACTGGGGTAAAACAGTGCCTTGGAGGGATGTGCAGCAGCCACGTGGGTCATCAATTGGACCTAACCCATGGTGTTTAATGGTTATGAAAAGTAGACTTGATTTATCAAACACTTGTTTTCCTATGCCAATGGGCTAAACACCTGCCAAAGAACTGAACAAACAACTCTCATACTTCAGAAATACCAGCCACTAAAACAAAAAGTAACTAAGGTTGTTCTATACAGTTCATAGACCTGTATGTGTATAGTGAAATCTCTTGTTGTTTTTGAAGGTTTCAGTTAATTAATGATGTGCTGCAACAATACATCATCTAGACAATTATAGATAAAGCTAATGATGCAATTTATAGAGTAGCTTGGTGCTAGCACATAACACTGTCTATGAATGTACTGTACGTTTTGCTTAATTGCTACAATAATTAAGCAACAGTTTATTGCTGTATTTTTTGAGAATAAGACTCTGCCCTGGCAAGGGGAACAATATCAAAGGATTTATACCTGGAAGTTAAGTCTCAAACTAACATGGCATGGGTGATAATATTTGTCTCAGGCCAACTATAATCAGCTCTTCTAGAAACAAAGTTCTATAAATTCTACATATCCACTGGCCCCCACACAGGAACCAGACACTTATTGGGGTTACAGTATTGGATGGAGGGCATGGTGTAGAGTGAAAAAGCAGTGGAACACTTTCTTATAAAAGACATGACTATGGTTCATTTCCTTAGTTCCACCAGAAAGTTGACCTTCAGCTTTGGTGGAGCTAAAAGAACAGGAAACCTAAACAATTACTTTCAGTATACACCTGTAATTAAAAAGGCAGATTGGCTTATCCATGGCCACAACAGTGAATGCCAACTGTTATCTATGTTTATCTGTTGGAATAAGTCAGATCTACTGGACTTGCTGTATTTTTCTTTTTCCTTGAAGACGTTTCACTGGTCATCCATCTGGCTGTCTCATTGAGGAATGGGGTATCCCCTGACAGCTTGTGCTGTTTTTTCTGCTGCAATAAATGGATAGAAAAGGCATTGGCCATACATAGGTGTGCTCCTTCCATACAAAGTCCCTGGATATTATTTGGTCTTTGAAGCTGCCAGGAAGTGTATGCACCCTTGAAAATCAAGTAAGTGGTGTGCTGAGGGATTTTGTATTGTCTCATGGAGAAAGCCAATCGGATGACTACTGAAAATGTCTTCAAACTGATTTGACTTATTGCTATAGATTTACCATGACCTGGATGAATGAGAACCTTCACAGACATCTTGTCTATGTTGTTGGGTAGATTGATGATTGGGTAGGGTTGGAACGGTACTAATTAGTACTAATTAGTGTAAAGGGCCATGTTCTTTTAAGGGGACTATTTTTTCCTTAGCTATGCAAATTACTCCAGATCATTCCTTGTGTACTCCCAGGGCCACATTTCTAACAGGTGGGTCCCTAGGCCGCTCGCCCTCCCCCCTTATCTCTGATACGCTCGCACACCACTTACCCACCCTGTCCTGCTCACAATCACCCCACTGCAATTCCCCCTGGCACTAGGGACTGGTAAGGTTCAGATGTGACGACAGGTAGGCTGGTTTAGATTCAGTGGGCATTGTAATTTAGATTCATTCAGTCTAGAGGTGCTTCACAAAGAAAGGTCTATGAATGGGGATTTTAGAGAGATTTTACAGAGATTATTGCTTGGGGCTATTAAACATACTGTCTACTTTAAGCCATAAATCAGCATTCCTACACCAAACATTAGTCATAATCATGGATCCAAGCAGGTAACAGTTTAAAGGGATTCTGTCATGAATTTAATAGTGTACTTCTAAATTACACTGTTGAAAATAATTCACTTTGCCATTAAAATTGTATTCTTCAACCAACGTACGTATTTTTTTTTTTAGCTGTGATATTGGTGTGGAGGAGCCATCTCTGTACTTTGTGCCTGATTCTGAACTTTGAGATGGAGCCATCAATTCAGGATGGAACTGCTTTGAGAGAACTGCTTTGGGTCAATACTGCCAGGCCCGCACTGCTAATTTGTGGGTTCTGGCAAATGCTAGAGGGGCTGTTTCAGAGACATAGACAGTCACTATCTCATGGGCTGGTGGGAGGGCTATTTGGGCCTCTGCATACCTGAAATGCCAAGGCCTATTTTGAATGCCAGTCAGACGTGAATACGACCCAAGTTGTCCACCTAGTGGCAGCCATGAGAATAGCATTCAAGCAGGAAAAATCAGGAGCACTTTTGGCAATGCCGACATTTTGATCTATACAATGCTCAGATCTTCTCCAGCCTTTTTTGTAAGGGTAAGGGGGTCTGGAGTTTCATAAATCATTGCTTCTCCTAGTAATTAATGTATTTGTGTCTAAACTTCCCACTGCCTCTCAGTGTATTTATTGTACTGTATATGGGGTTAATGTTCCCACTGCTTCTCATTGTATTTTATTTATTTTGGGTGCCGTTTCCTCTTCCCCTCACTATATAACTTATTATGATATGGCATTATTGTTTATAGAATCCAGTGTACAAGTACAAGCTTATTGAGGCTAAGTGTACATGGGACAGTTTTTCCACAGTGTATTTTAACTAGAAGAGAAATGCCTGAAGCTACCCTCAATTATTGGGGGAGGGCAGTATAAGCAGTTTTTCCTGTATACCCACTTGCTACCATTCAGGATAGTAGCAACAGTGCTATTAGCCCAAAAAGACTGCTGGGGGGGGGTGATATCACTCCAACTTGCAGTGCAGCAGTAAAGAGTGACTGAAGGTTTCAGAGCATGAGTCACATGTTTTAGGGCACCTAGGAAATGGACATCATGTCTAGCCCCATGTCAGATTTCAAAATTAAATCTAAACAGAAATCAGCTGGAGCAGCACTATTAACGGATTGGTTTTGAAAAAAAAACATGCAAAGTACAGTACATGTGACAGTATCCCCTTAAGTTAAAAATAAAGGAGACTTTTGTGTGGTCCTTTGGGGTTCGTTTAGCTTTTTATCCCGATTCCCTTGCACTTTAATGAGAGGCAAAAGCAGTGGTTTGGCTGGTTAAAGGCTTACTACGTGTGACATAAACCTTATTATAGCTGTAGTATGCCCTTTGATTTTTAGCTGAAGAAGAATAGAATAGCCCTAATGGCCAGATTTAGGGTAGAGCAAAAAGGGACCTCTTGACCTGTAATTGCACTTTTTTAAACTACAAAATCACTATTATCACAGCCTTTGGAAGACAGAGATCTGTAGCTCAACACCAGCTGTAGTTACTTCTGACACAAGGTTGTTTTTCCCATATATCTGCATAGATAGAAATGCAAAGTCACACTGTACATATAACCCGATACCATAGACATGGACCCCATAGCTGCCTTGCAAATAGAAACACATGTATAGTAAACAAGCAGTGAGATTGCATTATGAGAGTGCTAAGCCAGAATACGCTTCCATATGTTGTTAATAGAGATATAATAGAGTTAATAAAGATATTAACACTCACGTCAGCTTCTGGCATTTTTGTTTATCAGCAATGCATACTTTGATTAGAAGGAAATACAGTATGGAGATAAGCAGCCCTCACTCAATAAAAAATGCATTTGGGCAGGCAATCTTGTGTGTTGCTAACAGTGCGTGCTGATGCTGCTGATAAAGTGTGTGCAAGGTGTTTGCTTTCCCCGCTATCATATCTCCAAAATAAAGACTGATTGCCAAGCCGTTTCATGCTTCTCAGTCACCCTAAAAGCAAATGTTTCTCTTTGCTTTAACAATAAAAAAAATATATTCTCCAAGAACTTGATATCCAAAGTTACATAAACAAGGGTCAGTTTGTAGACTTCTAGGGATGTGTGAACTGAGATCTAAATGTATTTGTTTTGAGTATGGAATCCAGTCAGTGTTGGACTCACCCACCAGGGAACAAGAATAAACCCCAGTTGGTCCCTTTGACTCAACCCAGCAGCAGTAATTTCTTATATAACTTTGTCTGCCTCCAGTGATACTAGTGTTGTGTTTGGATAGCTGTGGATGAGCAGAGTATAACAGTGCTTTATTAGCAGGTTCATGCACCATTACATAACAGTAACATAAACTCTAGCCCCTTAAGCAGTATAGACAATACTGTGTATGCACAGCATGTGCACAGTGACATCTACAGGCTATTTGTATAAACATCACATATTCCCCCTATAGTAGGAAAACATTTTGGAAAATCTAATAAACAACAATGCATCTTAAAGCAAAAATATACTTTATTCACATGACATAGTCCTTGGTCCATGCAGGTAGTTTTCTGATTCTCTCAGCCTTATTCACAATGTAAAAGTCACATTTTGCAGTATTTGATTCAAATTGTACAGTCACTGGCAAGCAACCAAGCACAGGGATTGGATCCTTTAAGAAACTGGCCAGTCTCAGGGCAGGAGCAACAAGTGTATCTTTTGCAAAGTATGTCAAGAAAATATCCTTTGGTAGTACAGAAACAGCTGAATCTGTATCAAGCATCAGGTTAATGGAGTGTCCCTTGTCAGCAGAAGCAGTATTGACAATGCTTATAAACTTGTCTGGAATAAATGTACCAGCTTTATCCACACTTAATACTATAACATTTGTAGTAGTGACTTCATGAACATCTTTAGCAGAACTACAGTAGATCTCAGCAAAATGACCTACCTTTTTCCATTTGCGGCACTGTACAGCTTTTGCAGGACATGTAGCATAATTTGTAGTTTTTTGTGTTGAACCACAGCGAAAGCAGTATTTTTTATTTGTATTTTCTGCATGGTTTTGCAGTGAATCCCTTTCCGTAGCACTGTATTTTGCCTATTACTGTGCATTATTAGGCCACAGTACTGGATTCACAGTCTGTACATTCCCAGCAGTTCCCTGTCTGAGAGTTTTAGCCTCTGCCACTGCTGTTTCAATTTGGATAGCAACTGTAATAGCCTCTTCAAGGATTAAAACCTGCTCTAGGAGCAGTCTCTCTCTAATGCGCAGTGAATTCGTTTTTTTTCCACTGTTTGGTCTATTAGCATTTCATCTATTAGATTCCCAAACTCACAGGTAGAAACCAGCTCCCTTAAAGCTGCTACAAAGTGTTCTGTGGATTTGACATTACGTTGTCCACATTGGCAGAATTATATCTTTGAGCAACCACATTTACTCTTGGCACGAAAAAGTTATTTATAGCAATAAGAGCAGTTTCATAAGTCTCGCCGTCCCTCTGCTCCCAGGCAGTGAATAAGTAAAACATGCTTTTTAGCAGCAGAAATCTCCTCTTGGTCAGTAGCAATAATTAAATTTTCAAACATACAGATCCAAACAGTGAGGTATGGTAGGCTCAACAGGGTTCGGGAGAAAATGTGCAGGCTGCTGCAGAAGTAGAAGAGACATCTTGTCGCCAATCTGTTGTGTTTTGATAGCCAAGGATGATCAGAGTATAACAATGCTTTATTAGCAGGTTCGTGCAGCTATTAAACAATAGTAACATAAACTCTAGCACCTTAAGCAGTATAGAAGGTACAGTGTATGCACAGTATAACTCGTGTGCACAGTTACATCTACAGGCCATTTCTATGAACACTACAATTAGCATAGCTATATAACAGATCCAGCATGCCAGTTTAAACCGAGTCTAAGTTGGGAAAGGGTGGGTCAGGGTTGGGCACACATTTGACAGTACTTTAGGGCACAAGTTACCCAGTCCATATAGTCCCCATAATAATGTTGCTGGTGAATTTTTGTTCACAGATAATATAATCATTTATTACTCATATATGAGTCAATTAGAGTTCAACTTCTGTTTGGTAGCTGTTTGGTAGCCAGCCAGACTGAGATTTGGTACTTGGCCCAGTCTAAAAATGATGGATTCAGTGCATTCCTAAAAAGCAGTTATTTTTTTAAAGAGCTTTACTGTTGAATAAAATCATTTTAGTGCTAAGATGAAAATCATCAGCATCATAGCTCCCTACCTGGGCCGCCATCAGGGGGCTGTAGGGGGACAATTGTCCCAGGCCCGGTGGCTTATAAATGTTAGGGCGGACCAGCCGTGCTGTGTTTCCTGGATTAGTCAGGCCCCCATTGAGTTGCAGAAGCCACTGCCAAACCGATCTGAAATAGGAGCTGAGCCACGCCAAAGTGGGAGCCGAGTTAAAACTGCTGCCGCTGCTAGCAGCTGGGCCGACTAAAGTAGCCGAGGAAGAAGAAAGGCAAGTTCCACTGAGCACCAATGTTCTTTTTTTGTTTTTTAAAACTCTGGGCTCTCATTTTTTTTAATTTAAGGGGGGGACCCTGGCCACCAATTTTTTTACTGGCCATTGATGTTTGTTTTCTTTTACGCGGATCCTTGACACCAATTTTATTTAACTTGTGGAGGGGGACCCTGGCCACCAATTTTTTTAATTTTTAGGGGGGCCCAGAAAATGTTGTCATACAGTGCCCCCATGAATTCTGATGGCAGTCCTGCTTCCTACAATAGGATTATATTAGACCACACCCCTATCTGCTTTGCCGTGCAAAACCACAACCCATAGCTGCTTAAATCCCACCTACTGTTTGCTAGGCTCTGCCCTTTTTAATTGCTTTTTTATAGAAGAGTTCCTCCTAGAGGTGTACATCAATGGTGTACAGTATGTACACTTCTCATTATAGCTATTTCTTTCTTCAAATAATTGCACTTTGATTAAAATTAGAATGTTCCCGAGGTTTATACAGTAAGGCATGTGTAATTTAGTCTTGCAGTCAAGACCTTTACTTATACATACTTATCTAATATATCTAACAAACACCAGCATCTGCCTCTGGTAGAACCTGAATCTGTGACCTGCTACTGATTGACTGCATTCCATACCTCTGCTCTGAGAAGGCTAGTGGCAACCCAGCTTACTTTTTTTTAAATCCTTGAATGTAATATATTTAGAATTTACATTGCTTAGGCTTTCAGAAGCATTGTTAGGATAAGGCACACCATTCCTAATTGTATCTGATTATAGGGTCTGTCCCACCATCCAGTTGAACATAACCTTCTTGACCTAACTGATCTGTTGTTTCACTATTACTGCCTGATCACATCCCAAATAGTTCCCTCCCTGCCTATTGGCTGTATACAATTGGTGCCCTTATTTGGGCCCCTCCCTTGGAATATTGGGATCTCAAGCAGTATGTCCTAGGGTTAGTATATAGCCAAGGTCTTTGCCAAAAGGAAGTCATATTCACAGAATAACTTGCTGAGACAAGATTCCCAGGACTCTCTTGAGTTGTTGAGTGAAAACGTGAAACCATATCTGGCGCAGATAGGCTGGAGTGTCCCTTAATATCCACAGATGACGATGATCTCTGAATTCTTATTGGATAAACACTACTGATGTTTTTTAAACCTAATGCTAACAAAAAGATTATCCATCCCATATTCAAGGTGGCCATGTACTTTAAGATCTAATCGTTTGGCGATGTCTCCAAACAAGAGCATCTTAACCCAATATGCCCACTAAGGGCGATGTCAGCTTAATCCAAACGTTCGGCCTGGGGCCAAACAATCACATTATAATGAGGCAATGGGCGGGTTGTAGGGCCATATCAACTAGCTGGTGCAGTCCTCGATCGCAGGAAAAATCAAACCAGCATGATCAATATCGCCCCGATTTTTGGCCTGATTTCGATCATGGGGACCCATCGGAAGGCCCCACATACCAGCAGATAAGCTGGCGAATCAGTCTAAAGGACTGATATTGTCAGCTTTAACCTGCCTGTGTATGATCGCCTTAAGAAAAATCAATGACTATTGCATGTTCCTCTGAACGAGTATAGCCCACAGCACCAGAGGCAGGTTCATTCTGGGCCTCATTAATAAAGACTGGGCAAATGTGCACCTGGGCAGTATCCCATTGCAGCCAATCAGCAATCAGGTTTTCTCAGACAGCTGCAGGTAGAACAATGAAAGCATGAACAATAAAAGGTGCACTTTTGCCAGGTTTTTTATAAATGACTGCCAATTGTCTTTAAAGAGAATTTGTCATGGTTTTTGTGTTGCTCTTAGATCTACCAGAGAGCCGTTATCTTGTGTTAGGGAGCTGCTACCTCGTTACCTTCCCATTGTTCTATTGTTAGGTTGCTAGTGGGGGAGGGGGTAGATATCACTCCAACTTGCAGTACAGCAGTAAACAGTGACTGCAGTTTATCAGAGCACATGTCACATGCCTGGGGGCAGCTGAGAAACTCACAATATGTCTAGCCCATGTTAGATTTCAAAATTAAATATAAAAAAATCTGTTTGCTCTTTTCAGTACAGAAGTCTTCTGGAGCAGCACTATTAACTGATGTCTTTTTGAAAAAAAAAAAAATTCCATTGACAGTGAACCTTTAATGAACATCCGTGATGACGGAACATTTATTTCACACCCTAAAAATAGCATAAACCAGCCAGTCTGTACCTGGGGATCCAGATGTGCCAGAGAATTATGGAGACATCAGAGACACTTCATGTTAGACATAACTTGTCTGCAGCAGCACTGCTTAAACATAACAACAAGACAAGGACGCCCATTGTGCCTTCACTCACTGCTCCGAGCCTTTATATCAAGAGGGAGGCAACACTGGAAAATGTAAAGAATCTTTTCCCTGTCGTATTTTCCAGCCATAAAGTGATTTTACTGTTGAACCTCTCATAACTTTCCAGCTGGGACAGAGTCATTGTCATATGTGTTTCTTCACATTATGTTATATTTATATTATATATTATGGAGAGAAAGGGAGAGATACTGATACGGTTGGTAAGGACCAGCACTCAATTCAATTTAAAACAAATAATTCTTTATTTCACATAACATGTGTCCAAAGTTTGAGTCCACATTAGAACCTTTATCAAGACTTGTGCAAATCTTAAATACCCATAACCACTGTGAAAATGGAGCCAAAACAAGATCAAAAAGTCAATTAATTCCTGCCTCAATGAAGTTAATTTGAATATGCAAAAATATTCCAAACATATTGAAGTGCATTTTACTTGTCTATCCACTAGGTGTCTCACATATCAATCATAAAGTGAAAGTACATTCCATTGTGTTGCTATATCAAATATATCATAGCAACCATGCATCCTACTAAATTACACATTTGTTTTATGTAGAGTCAATTTTTTGTGTTAACTATTAAAAATATGTGTTACAGATTTAACAATGTATCAAAAAAACTGGACTTGCTGAGAAATTTTAATGAAGACGTTTCACTGCTCATCCGAGCAGCTTCTTCAGTTCAGCTGACTTTTGTAGGGGAGTTCTCGGCATATAGACTCTTCCAACAATCCAATCGATGTAACTCTTCATCGAGGTGAGATCTGAAATACACAGAGGTGTTGATTCTTTGTAGTTACTGTGATAGGATTACCAATGTGTCACACAACTCCTAGACACAGGTGTTACTTGCGAGAGTTGCATGAATGAATGTGTGATAAGTTCTGAAACCGCCAGGGTACAGATGTTAGAACAGCATTGTATGTAGCAGACAGGTGGTGTCAAAGTCCCCCTCCTCTGTTCAGGGATGGTTTCTCCACCTTAACATGAATCGCCTCTTTCACAGCTCATTCAAACCTCTTTCAAACCAGCAGTCTTCTTTATCCAAAATGTGGACATTGCTATCTTCAAAAGAGTGTCTTCACCTGTAGAGTTCTGTTTTTTTTTTCTATACCTAAAAGATAAGGGACACTCTTTTGAAGATAGCAATGTCCAAATTTTGGATAAAGAAGCGCAATAGACAGAAATAGCAGAGACAGTTGGGGAGAGCAGGGACCGGACAAGGGGGGGTAGGTGACAGTGAAAGGTACCTGCCTGGCGGCCCCCAGCATAGGCACGTACCATAGGCACGTACCTACTCTGCCTACCCCAGGTGACTTTTATAGTGGAACAATGTGTTCCTGTCAGTTGGTTTTGACAGGGCCAGATTTAGTTCACAAATAATTTCAAAATAAATGCTGACCGTATATATATATATATATCCCAAAACAAAAAATGCAGCTCATCCATGTGTTGCAATTAAAAGTCAGTCAGGTGCATGGGTGTGTGGCTTATATCAAATATTGAATTTAAACAAATTATCCCAGCACCCTCTTTATACAACCTTAAGGAACAATTGGATTAGAGGAAACCTATCTATACTTGGCAAAAAGAGACACTTTTAGTTACAAGGTTTGTACAAAGTATGCATAATCTTTGTTTAAATTATATATATACTAGACATTATGCCCGTTAAATTAACGGGCGCTAGAACATATGTAGTCAAACATTTATAAAAACAGAATTGTTGTAGGTGAATTTTCGCCTGCGCTGCGCAAATTCACTAACGTGCGAATTTAGACTCTGGTCGGCGAACGGTAACGTATTTACGTTTTTCAGACTATAACCCACAATTGTAAAACACGCCACAGCGTAAGGGTGCGAAGTTGCGCGTCTATCTACTTTGCTAGCATAAATTATCACTCAATGGGAATTGAACACTAAAAACACTGGTCAGAAGAATTTACCTTATACACTTCTCCACAGGCTTCCACTGCCTCTATTCTAAGTACTGGTACTGATAGCATTAGCTAGTGATTGGCGACCTCTAGTGGCCAAAACTGGTAAATTCGGTCTGTCAGCACATGCGCAGTAGCGCAATTCCACGGACACAGGGACTGGACGCAGGGACACTTTAACTTTATTATATAGGATATATAGATATATATATATTTAATAGGCTTAAGATATATAGATTCAAACTATGGAAAGATCCCTTATCCAAAAAAACCCAGGTCCAGAGCTTTCTGGATAACAGGTCCAAAACCTGTTCTGAATATTGTCAGGAAAACAGATATAAATCTTTTTAAAACATGTTTTTTACAAAATAGTTAATAGCACTCCTCCAGAAAAATCTTGCATTGTAATCCATTTTTCAAACATATTTCTTTTATATTTAATTTTGACATTTGATGTGGGGCTATAAAGTTTCCCAGGTGCCCCCAGTCATGTGCTCTTATATGCTTCAGCCCCTCTTTACTGGTGCACTGCAAGCTGGAGTGATATCAACCCTCCCTTTCCCCCAAAGATAACAGTTCCTTGACATCTGCTTTTTAAAAAATGCTCTGCCTAGGGGCAAATATGAGAATAACGCTCAACAGTAAAACACAAGTCCAGCTAAAGCCATGACTCCTTCAGTTACATTGAGTAGGAGAAACAATAGCTTATCTGAAAGCAGTTCCATTGTACTGGTTCTTTCTGAAAGCAGGCACAATGACCTGAGATGGTGCCTACACACAAATATTACAGCTAGAAAAAAAAAAAAACATTGTTGGTTCAGAAATCAGATTTTAAATGCTAGAATGAATTACTTGCAAAATACACAGTGTAATTTAGAAACAATAAAAAAAAAAAACACCATAAAAATCATGACACAATCCCTTTGATTGCTTGCGACTGTGGGGATTGAAGGTTTTTTCCTTCTTGTGAACCTTATTTTTAGGCTAAACAGTTCATCCTGTGCATGTGACTGGGGACTTCACAGGGAATTTTTCAGAGAATGTATTTAGCAGACAATATAAACTATAAATGTGAATGGGTTGCGAAATTTAGTTGTGTACACACTGCAGATGAGAAGAAACGCAAGTTACCAGACATTATTACACAGTGCTGCCCATGTCTCACACGTAACCTTTTAAGCAGTGAAATATCCAACATGGAAATTTTTTTTTATATATACAGATGACTCAATGCGGCCTGAGGACACGAGGGAGTAATTAAACATAACGGAGACCCTAAAACAGGAGCACCGAATAACAAGTAATAAACATACAGATACTAATGTTCATTTGTATTACATCACTGTATTTGGTTATCATCTGTTCAGCTTTAGGCATCTGTTATATATACATCACCAAGCAGCCCTTCTGTTTTTAAGTGCAATAGTCTCAAATTTCACATCAGAACTCCAGCTGCTGATAGAGGGAGTTGTTCCTGGTATGAATTTATGGCTTGTTTGGCTCACTACACACTTAGTTATGGCATACCCCTCCTGGCTTCTTATAAAGACAACCACTGACAATGGTTGCTTAAGCAAGGCTGAAACTGCAGAGAAAGCCTTCAAAGAAATTGTTGGAGAAATAAAGCAGGTGGACCATAAGTTCAGACTTTAATATTTTTATTATGCAAACCCACTGTGTATATCTAAAATATTAAATATTAATAGGCTTTTAAGCAGGGCTCTGTACTGGGTCCCTTGCTTTTCAACTTGTTTATTAATGACCTGGATGTG
>CM044433.1:6587917-6606146 GCA_024363595.1 Xenopus borealis
TAAAATACAACCTCTTTTCTCAAGGATAAATTCCCCAAACTTTTTGTGTTCCATGTTTGTGACTCCCTCTTTGTAAAGCTCTGATTAAATGAAATGCCGCCACCTCCTAATTGCACCTGCCCTAGAAGAGACTGATTGCAGTGTATCTGCTGTGCTTAAATGAAAAGCAAACAATCTGTCTCTTATCTGAATAACTGAGCTTAGACTGTTGAAACTGCCCCCTCAAGGTGACATAAACATTTTCAGGTAGTTGGGTAGCATTCTTAAAATCAGCCAAGCTGCCCAACCATATCTGGGCATGAATGGCCAGCGTAAGATATGGCCATGGTTTTCAGTAGAACAATTGATTTGGACCCCAAGCCTGCAGGGGGTTTGAACATTGGATGTCACTGACCGGATTGACCAGCATAGAGAGGAAACTGCTTCTCATTAATCAAAGCAGAAGCCTTCAGTTGATACTAGGACCTTAGACCTTGGGCATTGTAAATGACAGCTCAGAAATAAAATTTCCTAATATTACCTTTGAGTATGGTAAGCTCACTGACCATGACTATATATATTTGAGTGTCTGTAACAAGTTTCTTCTCAATTACCATGGCTTGTGTGCCTGAGTGAGGTATATTAATGGTTAGTGTTCTTTATAGTGGGTTCTGTTTATGGTTTTTGGGTCTTTCTCTTGGTCAGTGGGTCCAATTGCTGATTGATATACTTTACTCCTGGCTTGTGCCTCCTACTTCTGGTTATTGGGTTCTTATCCTGGTTAGTGGGTTCAATTGCAGGTTGGTACACTTTACACCTGGCTTGTTTGTTCTGCTTCTGGTTATTGGGTTCTTCTCCTGGTTAGTGGGTTCAATTGCAGGTTGGTACACTTTACACCTGGCTTGTTTGTTCTGCTTCTGGTTATTGGGGTCTTCTCCTGGTTAGTGGGTTCAATTGCAGGTTGGTACACTTTACACCTGGCTTGTTTGTTCTGCTTCTGGTTATTGGGTTCTTCTCCTGGTTAGTGGGTTCAATTGCAGGTTGGTACACTTTACACCTGGCTTGTTTGTTCTGCTTCTGGTTATTGGGGTCTTCTCCTGGTTAGTGGGTTCAATTGCAGGTTGGTACACTTTACACCTGGCTTGTTTGTTCGGCTTCTGGTCATTGGGTTCTTCTCCTGGTTAGTGGGTCCAACTATTGGTTGCTATACCTTAATCCTGGTTTTTGTGTCCTATCTCTGTTTATTGGGTTCTTCTCCTGGTTAGTGGGTCCAATTGCTGGTTGGTCTACTTTAAGCCTGGTTAGTTTGTCCTACTTCTATTTATTGGGTTCTTCTCCTGGTTATTGGGTCCAATTGCTGGTTGATATACTTTCCTCCTGGCTTGTGCCTCCTACTTCTGGTTATTGGGTTCTTCTCCTGGTTAGTGGGTCCAATTGCTGGTTGGTATACTTTACGCCTTGCTTGTTTGTTCTGTTTCTGGTTATTGGGGTCTTCTCCTGGTTAGTAGGTCCAATTGTTGGTTGGTATACTTTACTCCTTGCTTTTTCATTCTACCTCTGGTTCTTGGGTTCTTCTTCTGGTTAGTTGGTCCAATAGCTTGTGCATCCTACTTTTGGTAATTGGGTTCCTCTCCTGGTTAGTGGGTCCAATTGCAGATTACTATACTTTACTCCTGTCTTGTGCGTCCTACTTTTGGTAATTGGGTTCCCTTCCTGGTTAGTGGGTTCAATTGCTGCTTGATATACTATACTCCTGTCTTGTGTGTCCTATTTCTGTTTATTGGATTATTTTCCTGGTTAGTGGGTCCAATTGCTGGTTGGAATACTTTACTCCTGGCTTGTGTCCTACTTCTGGTTATTGGGTTCTTCTCCTGGTTAGTGGGTCCAATTGCTGGTTGGTATAGTTTACTCGTGGCTTGTGTCCTACTTCTGGTTGTTGGGTTCTTCGCCTGGCTCATGGACCAACCCGTGGCATTTGTTTATGAGAATCTTCCCTGTCTGTTGACTTATAATTTGCCCTTGCACCTTGGAAAGTGTGTCACCCCAACTGGCATCACATTTTTAAGTGATTGGACAATGCAGTTTAGTGACAGGGAAGGGTTGTGTTATTATGGAGCACACATTGCCATTCCTTCTTAGATTCCTGTAATAGAACATGTATTTGTCATGTTTCTTGCTAAATGAGCAGTATCTCAGCCTGATCTTATCTGAAAGCTCAAGTAGCATTCACCGTCCATTATTAATCGGATGGGAAGAGAAGGTTCTCAATGTAGTGCTTGAATCAGGCGGCCACATTCATTTAGGAGGGGAGCTTTCATGGTAGTGGGAAAATAAATGAGTAATGAGTAAATAAGTTGCATGCTCAAAGCATGGAAACCCAGCAATTACGCTGTCCCACAGCGCTCCCTAGTTTTCTATAGAAGATTCAAATAAAACTTATTATGGATGGAAGAAAATTCACCAATGAAAAGTCTCCTGATCAAGAAATTCCTTATAAATGCAAAATAATTGACAATAATAATTGACCTAAGAATCTCTGCACTATGTGAGGCATCTTAGAATCAAATATGGGGATAAAGGACATATATATTCAGTACTGGGAAACTGGACTTAAAGGAACAGTAACACCAAAAAGTGAAAGTGTTTTAAAGTAATGAAAATATCATATAATGTTGCCATGCACTGGCAAAACGGCTCTGTTCGCTTCAGAAACACTACTATAGTTCATATAATCAAGCTATTGAGTAGCAATGGCGGAAATTGAAAAAGGCTATATGGCACAGGATAAGTAATGGATAACAGATAACATTATGTTCTACAGAGTTTATCTGCTATCTGCTGTGTAACTTGAGCCTTTTCTCCTTTGAATGGCTGCCACAAATGCTACACAGCAGCTTATTTATATAAACTTTAGAAGTGTTTCTGAAGCAAATGCAGCAATTTTACTAGTGCAGGCCAACATTGCATTATATTTTCATTACTTTAAAACAATAAAATTTTTTGATGTTACTGGTCCTTTAAAGCTTCCAACTAGTCCTACTGCGCATGCGCCGCCGACGGAGCCGGATCCAGGAAGAAGCCATTGCAAGAGAAGATGGCCCCCGTGAACTTCGCTGGAGGGGACCTACACAGGGGTAAGTAGCGACTTTGGGGCAATAGCCTGGGGGGAGAGGTAGCCCAGGGGGGAGGAGGGAGGGGGGCCTACAGGGGGAGGGGTTAGCGCCTGGGGGGTTGAATTCCCCTTTGAATTAACTTCTAGTATGTTATAGAATGGCCAATTCTAAGCAACTTTCTAATTGTTGGTTGGTATCATTATTTCTTTTTTTATAGTTTTTATACATATATTTCTTATTCTTCCTCTTTCCGGATTTTAAACGGGGGGTCCCTGACCCCATCTCGAAACAAAAGCTCTTATAAAAAGTCTTATTAAAGTCTTTTATCCAAATCAGTGCATGTTGGCAGGGTAATATGGAGTTTAGCCACCAGATTGCTGCAATTGCAAACTGGAGAGCTTCTGAGTAAAAAGCTAAATAACTCAAAAAAAACGACAAATAATAAAAAATGAAAACCAATTGCAAATTATCTCATACTCTCATACTAAAAGTTAGGTGAACAACCCCTTTAACCTTGATAATATGTTACAATATTTTTGGGCTTTGTACTTGAGCAACAACCGAGAAAAGTTTGGTTGAGCAGTGTAGTTGTGCAGAGTTTAAAAACCTTGCTTTTACACACCCCAATCCTATACACTCCCTAAAAAAAGAATGGAGCACAGAAACACTATGTGGTGCCTGGAACCAGGACTGGACTGAGAATAATAGGCACTGGACTGAGAAAATAGGCCCTGGCATTTCAGGTAGACAGAGGCCCAATCAGCCCACAAAGAGGCCCAAACAGTCCCCACAAGCCCACTAAATACTGACTTTCTATGGCACCATATAGCAGCCAATCTGGCATTTGCCCTAACCCACAGATTGCCAGTCCGGGCCTGTCTGGAACATACAATATGTTGGGTGCCAGGGGTTCAGCTTGTTTGTACTAAAATAAATGCACTGATATGCTAAACCAGCTGAGACTCCTCCATGTTTCCTGCACCCACAGATACCCCAAAAATCTATTCCAGCAGAGGAATTACCCTGCACAGACCTATCCAATCATTTCAAAGCAAAACTGTTGATGGGTTTGGGCCAATACAGGCCTCCTGTTGTGATACTGTGTACTACTATATATTAACGCACAAGAGCCCTGAATATCCTGTAAATGATCTCCTTATAAACGGCGCTTAGTGATGTCATCGGTGATGTCATTTCTGTCACTGAAACGTGTGTATTATATTGAATAAAGTATCCCTTGTTGCAAAATATGAGGATATTAGAAGCTCGGAGTTCCATGACCTGTATAAAAACACACAGCCTTGTGCCTCGAGCACAGTAACTTCTAATTTTCTTATGTTTACTATATAAATATATATATAAATATATTTAATTCACTATATAAAGTAAGACTAAACAGCAGAAGGAGTTGATGGGTATAATACAATGTGACATAACAACTGGCCGAACTGCCCTCGGGCCGGTGCTGTAACTCATTATTCTAATTCCCGTCCATTACGCCCCTTTGGGCTGCAGATTAAAATAGACAGGTTATTTAACATACATGTGGGCCGTGACCCTCTCCACCTGATTGAAGCTGCTCCTCTCTCGCATGGCTTGTTCCGACTGCATGCATGCTTGAATTGCAAGCTTCACTGGACACAACACCATCTGATATCGGGCTCCTCCCTTTAATTACTCACAAGGTCTTCAAAGCATCATTTGCATATTCCAAACCCAGACCAATGAACCCCTCGTCCCTGTCCTTCTTCTCCCTCAAGGAACACTGAGGACTTGCGTCTGTTGGGAAGTCGGATACTTGAGGAGAAACCGCAATCAATCCAGTTGCACTTCACAAAGCTTCAAAGTCAAATTTCCCTATGAAAGCTCTTCAGTTGAGTGGAGAGATCTAATGCACTTGTTTAGAGCATGTCAATGATGCCTGGTAAATATAGGCAATATTATTGTATTTTCATTTGATTCAGCCTGAGTGCATTGGCTAAATTCATGTTGTTATTTTGCCTTGAATGAGGCGACAGCTCAGTAAATCACATCCTCATCAATACTGAGTATTACTTACTAGCACTTTACTATTGCCATGTTAGATCTGCATTCAGTCGATAGGCCAGCTAATGAGCATTCCTATTGGATGATCAGACTGCAGAGATAAAAGCACTGGGAACATTATCCAATAAAGAGGTTCTAGTGCTCCCCAGAAGCATTAAGGGTAATGAATTTATTCATCTAATGTTACTTTAGGTTTCTTTAAATTAAGCTGTGTTTTCTCTATCTAAGAGCCTGTCTGGGATTTTTTATCAACTCTGAGTAGAGAAAAATTACAACTAAAAAAATATATGCGATGTTAAGCGCTCTCTGCAATATATTATTTAGGGTAGGGTGAGATATACTGGGGAATTATATAATCAAATAGGTCATGGAGCTCTGATGCTCAGTTATACAAGTCTGAGTATCATTGTGTATTATATAAGAGATGGTATACCCCTACTGTAAATGATAAGGATATTAGAAGTCACTGAGGGGTGTGACCATATAAAGGCACAAGGCTGCAGGCTGAGTTATACAGGGAACTCTGAGTATCACTCATGTATTATAAGGGATAATGTACCCCCTACTGTAAATGATAAGGATATTAGAAGTCACTGAGGGGTCATGACCATATTAAGGCAGATGGCTACAGGCTGAGTTATACAAGTCAGATAACTCTCTCCTCTTTCTTTTAAAATGCAGCTGCAACCTTCTACAGGCTGCTGTTTGCATTACTAGTGTTTCCCCTGCATTGCAGCTCTTTAAACAAGTTCCCTGGGTTCACAGCACCATGATCTGCTGGCTGCGCGTCATATGGACCAGGACCTTTGTGTAACACAGTGTCAGTTCACTGAGTGCATATTGGAGGGCTCTGGAGACTTGATAAATGCAGAATAGAGAAGTATTGCTGTGTTTGCTGATAGATGTTGTTAAATAAGTCTGTGCAAACAATATAATCCAATAATAGGAATTGAATCTGTAAACTGTATTCCTTTGCCATTTGATTATGACATGTCTACTTTGGTATTCACTGAGCTCTATCTCCTTGTCCCTCAGCAATACAATATCTCATTGCGTCTCAGACACCAAAAGTAATTTAGTCATGAGAGATTACAAATATCTGCGCACTCTATCGAGCCGCATCCCAAACAAACGGCATGTCGGAGACGTTACAATGGAGAAAAGCGACAGAAGGCTCTGCGGGTTGGATGCACAATTACACTTCAGATTCTTTTCCGCAGGTAATTTTCTCCATTGCAGTAAGCTTGGGCATATATAGGTCCCAAGTAAGAAATTATAATGCAAGTACATTACTTCTAATGGTTTATTTGTTTATTTGCAATGTCAGCATTTATCTGCCGTACAGCAAGAATTCCAGGTGGAGTGCATGTGCTTTCACATACGAGGGGTTATTTATTGTGTGATTAAAGAAAGGGTACAAAGAAATAAGTGCAATCCAACATGTGTTTATACTTTGCACCCTGCTTTAAAAATCAGAGGACAGAGACAGGGTCGGACTAGACCAGCAGGACACTGGGATTAAGCCTGGTGGACCCTACTGACCCAGACCCACTCCCTGTTTTCTGACCTCCCCTGGCCCCAATTGCAGTTGCAGGAAGGATAAAGGTGGGGGAAGGGGTTGCATTGGTGTAGAGCAGTAGTGTAACTATAGAGTAGGAACCCCAAAGTTTTTTACCTGTGAGCCACAGCAAGATGAAAAAAAAAGAGTTGAGGAGCAACACTAGCATAAAAAAAGTTCCTGGAGGTGCCGATTATGGGCTGTGATTGACCATTGGTAGCCCCTGTGTAGACTGGCAGCCTAAAGGAGGCTTTGTTTATGACTCCTAAACTTGCCTCCAAGGCAGGAAATCAAAAATAAGCCCCTTCTTTAAGGTCAATGGGAGCAACATCCAAGGGGTTGGAGAGCAACATGTTGCTCATGAGCCACTGGTTGAGGAACACTGCTATAGAGGAAGCAGACCCCGCACTCGCAGTGGCCCGGAGAACAGGGGGGCATGATCTGTGAGGTCTGCTACCTCTATAGCTAATAGAAAACCCCCTCCTCCCCATTTGCTTTCTTACCTGCGCAAGGAAGGGGGACACAAGTTGGGGGGGAGTGGGCGGTATGTGGCGGGAGTGGATGCCACGTCCCCAGTGGCAGGGCCCCCGCTTCCCCTGTCGCCTGGCTTCCTCTGTGTCACCCCCCCTCCTGGCGCATACCTGCTTCACATACCTTCCTTATGCAATTGGGCTAGGGGAGGTCAGGAGTGACGGCTATATCTAGCGGGTCTGGGCCGGTGTGGCCCACCAGTATATTCCAGGTGTCCCACCAGCCCAATCCGATGCTGGGTGTAGGGGGTTGTGGCTGGGGTTGCCCCCAGTTTAACACTACAGAGACCTGCAGCAACCCCAATGTTTACAGATTTGTATTTATGGCAGTTAGGGGAAACCATTTGTCTGACCCCTCCTGCTTCCTACCTGTCCAGTGGCATAAGTAGCAATTGGCAGGCCTGGGTACAATATACGCACCTGGGAACCCTGTTGGGCCCTGCCGTCTAAAGAATCACATGGCAGCTCTGACATGCATCAAGAAATCCCCCTTCCCCCCACCCTGTGCCCTTGGTAACACTTATCGAGGGTCCGGAGGGGTGCAGGCTTGGGTGTGACCCCCAGTAGTTACACCACTTTACTCTTCCACTAGCTTCAGATTTCAGTCATTCCACCATACAAGTTAGGGAGCACCAGCGGCAACAAGCAAACTCCATAGTGCCCTACATCCATAGGTGGAGAATAATGAAGATTTAGGGAGGCTTTGCTGAGAGCTACAGAAATGATGGGTCTTAATCACCAGGGGAATAAATTAGAACAATAAGAATAATTGAAGAAAAGAAAAGCAATGTGCTGTCCTGTCTTTGTGAACATGGCTCTCCATTACGGTTGCCACCTGGCCGTTTTTTTACCGGCCTGACCGGTATTTTAGATGACTGATCCCAATGTTATTAATAGGTTAAAAAGCTCAATGTATAGGAAGGCGTTATTTGTTTAAAGAAAAGATGGCAACCCTACTCTCCATTGGCAGAAGAAAACCTTCAAAACCAAAATATTGTTAATGGTGGGAAACATATCAGGCCAATCAAAAGCCAAAGGACAACATGGAAAAGCTCTCAGGACCAAAGGGGAATATCCAAAGCATCAAAAAATTATCTTGTAGCTCAAAATTTCATAGAAAATTTAAAAAAAAGTCTATTCAAAATTACATCTTAAAAATGCAGACCCCATGGTATTATGGGGGTCTGTAGACATGTCATTTAAAGATGTCATGACTTCTTTTTATTTTTCTTTGAAATGTTCCCACACAATCTGCCAATGGAGAGAGACTGATAACGTTTATTGAAAGAATTTTATGAGCTAGACCAGGAACAAATGGCAGGATATTGTTTCCTTGATTGTAAAACCATGGTGAATCAAGCCATTACATTTCCATTACAAGACCATCTTTATGAGGAATAATGAAATAATGTTAGATCAGTATGGAGAAAGCACAAGGAGCTAATTCCTACAAAATATTTTTTCCAAAAAGGAGCCTTATCCCCGGGGGAACTTAAAGGGCAAGAAATGCTGTATTTTGTATACTAAACATAAACATGAACTTACTGCACCACAAGCCTAATCAAACAAATGATTTATGCTTTCAAAGTTGGCCACAGGGGGCTGTCATCTTGTAACTTTGTTATACATCTTTGCAAGACTAGACTACATACACATGCTCAGTATGGTCTGTGCTGCTAAGGGATCGTCATAAATGATCAAAAAACAAAGCTGCTTGAGTTCTGCATGGCTGGTAAGTAAGGCAGGGGCTCCCCCTGCTGTTCATAAGTATGATTGTTTCCATGCCAGAAGTTAGGGACCGTCTGACAATTCCTATCCACAGCACTAAACGAAGGGAGAATTTCACTGCATACAGTCAGGTTTCTTATGAAAACAGTACATATTTTTTAATTAACTTACATTGGAGATAGATTTCTTTTTCATTAAAGAAAGTAAAAATGGGATTTTATTTCTTTGCCTTTCCTTGCCCTTTAAGCCTACTCTCTCCTCCCCAGTTAATGGGGGTTTCCTTGTTTTTTAACATCCCTTTTATGACTCAGGGGGGAAAAATACTGATTGATAATACAGGTATGGGATCTGTTATCCAGCATTCTCAGCACCTAGTGTTTTCCAGATAAGGCATTGTTCCATAATTTAGATCTTCGTATCTTAAGTCTACTAGAAAATCATGTAAACATTAAATAAACCCAAAAGGCTGCTTTTGCTTCCAATAAGGATTTATTATATCATATATAATGATATATAATATTCATTAGCTGGGATTAGGAAAATGGTACTCTTTTCTTCAGCGGTGTAACTACTTGTTGGTGGGCCCTGGTGCAGGATTGGCACCCGGGCCCCCTTATAGGGCTCTTGCCCTTTAAATTGCACATAGGAGTTCTCCTAGCCTTTCCGGTGGGCCCTGAGAGGGAACGGACCCTGGTGCAATTGCATCCCCTGCACCCCTGGTAGTTACGCCACTGGTTTTCTTACTATAGAGAAAATGTTTTCAAATTTTGTATTATTTGGATGAAAAGCGAGTATATGGGAGACTGCCTTTCTGCAATTCAGGGCTTTGTGGATAACAAGTTTCTGGATAATGGATCCCATACCTTTAATATAGCTATTATTCAGGAAGAAAGAATCTGCCCCACCTTGGAATGAGATTTCGCTCAATCCGTGAGAAAGTTGCTTTCCAACAAGTCTACTGCATATAAAGAAAGGAACAAATATGTATTTCTAAAATTTTCCACCAGTTTAGCTTTAATTACAGGAATGACATGTACAGGTATGGGATTCATTATCCGGAAACCCATAATATGGAAAGCTCTGATTTATGGGACAGATATCTTCCATAGACTGCATTTTAAAATAAATAATTTTAGAGATTTTTTTTCTGTGTAATAATAAAACATCTGCTTGTAATTGATCCCAACTATGATATAATTAATCCTTATTGGAAGCAAAACCAGCCTATTGGGTTTATTTCATGTTTATATGATTTTCTAGTAGATTTAAGGTATAGCGACCTAAATTATGCCCCATACCTGTAATAATAAAACAGTAACCTGTACTTGATCCCAACTAAGATATAATGAATCCTTATTGGAAGCAAAACCAGCCTATTGGGTTTATTTAATGTTTACATGATTTTCTAGGTAGGAAGATCCAAATTATGTAAAGACTCAAGCAGTCTGGATAACGGGTTCCATACCTGTACCTAGAAGAGAACAATCATGTTCATTATTAAACACCTGCTCTCCAGTAATCATTGCATTCATTGCTACTTTGTTAGAAAAACAATCACCATTTCCATTTGTGCAGCTCCCCATCATGATAACTAATATTTCTCTCCATCCAGATCTAAGAGAGAAAAACCATCTGTTTATGAGCTATAATATTTTAATCTCCTGCTACACACACACACACACACACACACAGGCAGACTACTTAATGCATGTGGTGCCACACTGATAATGTGCCGTTATTATGTGTTTAATATCCTTCAGATGCTTCCGTTGCACTTGAAAGATGAAAGTAGAATTTATTGTGTTATCTCCTTCAGTATGTCGGATATCCCAGAGCTCATAAACGCCTGTATGTGGGGTTTATGGGCCAACCTTGTAATTATTCATGTTAATGTTGATAAAATCTCACTAATAGGGCACATTACCGCGCTAATAAAAATTTCATAGCTAAATTACTGCATGGAGTTTTTTTATTTTTATAAATGGTTTGTGCTGTCAAAGTTCCATGCCCTGCAGTTGTACCTCAAAACCAACTCACCAACCAACTTGGTCGAGGCTAATTATTAAAGGGCTGGTTCACCTTTAAGTTAACTTTTAGTATGTCATAGAATGGCTAATTCCAAGCAACTTTGCAATTTGTCTTTTTTTTATATAGTTTTTTTTAATTATTTGCCTTCTTCTTCTGACTCTTTCCAGCTTTCAAATGGGGGGTGGGGGGGCACTAACACTATCTAATAAAACAAATGCTCTGTAAGGCTACACATGTATTATTATTGCTATTTTATTTTCTATCCAGGGCTCTCCTGTTCATATTCCAGTCTCTTATTCAAATCAAGTGCATGGTTGCTAGGGTAATGTGGACTCTACCAACCAGATTGCTGATATTGTGAACTGGAGAGCTGCAAAATCCCTCAAAAACCACAAATAATAAAAAAAAAATGAAAACCAATTGCAAATTGTCTCCGAATGTCACGCTCTACATCATACTAACAGCTAATTTAAAGGTGAACAACCCCTTTAAAGGGCACCTATCGCTTACCCCCAACCAAAGGTGCAGGCTGATAGAGCCTGTATTCCGGTTAGGGGTACCAGTACTTTTTTTTTAAATGCCCCCCGCCAACGCAGGTAAACTCGCACCGGGAGGGAGCTCCCGTTGCAAGCTGCCATGACAGTGGACACGCAGGCGCATTAAGAAAAGCACGTGACATCATACACGCGGACGGAGCTCCAGGTGCGGGTTTGCCTGCGATGGTGGGGGCATTTTTTTTTTTTTTTAAAGTACTAGTACCCCCAACCATAATGCAGGCTCTATCAGCCCGCACCTTTGGTTGGGGGTAACTTTTTAAAGCGACAGGTGCCCTTTAAAGGGGTTATTCACCTTTAAATTAACTGTTAGTATGATGTAGAGCTTGACATTCGGAGACGATTTGCAATTGATTTTCATTTTTTTTATTATTTGTGGTTTTTGAGTGATTTTGCAGCTCTCCAGTTCACAATATCAGCAATCTGGTTGGTAGAGTCCACATTACCCCAGCACCTTTGGTTGGGGGTAACTTTTTAAAGCGATAGTTGCCCTTTAATTGGACAAAAAAAATGCTTGAATGGCTTGACAATGCATGGATAAAAGCATTTCAGAAATTTATTGTGATTATTTGTGCATTTTGGTCAACTTAGTCATGAGTGGCCCAGTCATCAGCCAGTACAATGGCACTGGCAGGCCCGAATTTGTGGCGAGGCCAGGCCTAGGGCTGCAAATTTTTAGGGGTGCGTTCTGCCTATACAGTCTATGGGGAACACCGGGGATGCGTTGCTCCCTGGTGCTCCTGTGCTTGTGCGAGCTAGTGCTAGCGGGCACTAGGACCGTGTGGCCTAGGAGCTCCCACCCTGCAAATCCGCAGCTGAGCACCTCAAGCTTTATGGGGTCACTGGTTTTAAGGTTCGTAATATTATTGTATTTTATAGTTTAACAGTTTTTCTTTTGTCTTGCACCAGGGCCCTTCAAAGTCTGGTTCCAGCCTTGTCCCAGTGTATGGTCCCATTATAAGAGGCAATTTAGTGCAAGTGATGAGAATCCCACTCGGAGCATCTTAGAAGCATTGAGTAATCTCAAGTTCTTTGCATCAGAGATGCTACAATTTAGTTCCCCTTCCAAGTGAAATGGCTGTGTAATTGCTGGGACTGTATTTTTTTGTATTTTCCTCCCTTTCTTCTTTATTCCCAACAATGTAAAAGGGATCTAATGAATACTGTTCTTTTCTTTCAGCCTCTCACAACATATCCAAGACCAATGAACAAAGACCAAGGCAGAATGCTCTATATGTATATTTGTGTTTGTCGTCTCAGCAGAGGAATATTGTTGGATATGCCTCTTGTTTTTTGTGTTCTGTAAATCTATAACCAGATATTGTTACAGGAGTAAACGCATTGCCGTCCATTACTCTCATACTTATATGAGACCCCTCTCTGCTCTACTCAGAAACCTGCCAGGATTACTATGTGTGTGCCCCAATACTATAGGGGGCGGGTGATAGTAGTAAAAACATGTGTTCCTATTGCTCATTTGTTTCCTGTGCCTTATCCCATTATGCTATAATTATAATAGGGATGCACTATTTTGGATTCGGCCGAATTCCTTTGAGAAAGATTTGGCCGAATACCGAACCGAATCCGAACCTGAATTTGCATATGCAAATTAGGGGTGGGAAGGGGAAAATATTTTATCTATCCTTGTTTTGTCACAAAAAGTCATGCAATTTCCTCCCGCCCCTAATTTGCATATTCAAATTAGGGTCCGGATTCGGTTCGGCTGGGCAGAAGGATTTGGACGAATCCGAATCCTGCTGAAAAAGGCCGAATCCTGGATTCGGTGCATCCCTAAATTATAATTATTATTATTATATATTATTATTATGCTGTGTCTTATCCCTTGTGCAGGAGACAGAGGACAAGTAGAACAGTTATTCTGGAACTCTGGTAAAAACTTGTTACTTATCCCCCTTAGAAACAAAGGCCCTCTCTGTTCCTCTCTTGATAATATAAGCACTAGGATGAAGGAGAGCACATAGATTCTGTTGCAGAGAAAGTGTCTACTGATCTGAATGCAACACTTTTGGTGACATCTCCCCAACTGATGCCAAGCCATTGGACCCAATAGCGATTCTCATTTTATAAAGAAACATTGATCTTTCTCCCCACATCTTGGCACCTTGTAAAGTAATTACAGTAAAACCCAAAGGTATTTGAATGAGCTCCTGAAACAATTAGCCTCCCCTTTATAATCATGAAATAGCACATTGTGTTCTATATCTAAAAAATTTACTCATTAAGCATTTATATTAAAAGGCTGCTTGATGGGCACAGAGTGGGCGAATGCCGGTATTACAAATCTACTAGAAATGTAGTAGTAGCCAATACATCTGGGAAATTGACAATATGTCCAGCTCCATGTCAGATTTCAAAATGAAATATAAAAAATCTGTTTGCTCTTTTGAGAAATGGATTTCAGTGGATTTCTGGAGTAGCACTATTAACTGATGGATTTTGAAAAAACATATTTCCCATGAGAGCATCCCTTTAAGTTGAGACCAAGGCCTGCCCCCAATCTTCCCAGAATCTACTGGAAACCTACCATTTCCCTTCCTTTTTCTCTTGCCCTATTCTCCTGGAGCCGTCCATAACATCATGCCCCGCCCACTTTGATGGCAAAAACTGCCCCTTTGACACCGCCATCCTCTTCCAAAAACTATTATGGTTCAGCTGAAAATGATCGTCGTTGAACACATATTATGGAGACGAGAGGGTTTGGCAGAACATCCTAAATTTGGGCATCAAAATACTTTTAGTGCTTGCTCTGTCCATCTGTCCTGCTGACTGGCAGTTGGGCCTCCCCTATCAGTGACTGTCAGTTCCACTTGCCTTTATTCACTTTCCCCTCTGCAGGTGCTCGCTGATAGATACAGTGGGGCTCATTTATACACATTGGGCAAATTTGCCCCGGGCAGTAACCCATAGCAACCAATCAGTGATGAGCTTTTTTCAGCCATTGCAGGTCGAAAAGGGAAGACAATCGTCTGATTGGTTGCCATGAGTTACTCCCCATGTGCAAATGTGGCCAGTGTTTATAAATGAGCCCCATTGTCCCTACCAGTTGTTAGAATGTTACATGTTCTTCTCCCTATTAATAACAAACGTGCCTCCTTCATTACCCCCAAGGTTTGGGGTTTCTGCGCCTCGCTCACGCTTCATTTGTTTTCCAGCCTATTTGCTGCTGTTTCCTTCAAATCATTTCCATGCGCAATGGCCAGTCCCCCATGTATATTTATTCTCTTTATTGTCTCCGTGCCTCTGTCATCTGGACACAAGACTCTTATGTAAATCATTTACCAGCTCGTTTGTTTGGATCCATTTAAAGGAAAGCTGAACGATCCAAAGAGACTTAGGAAACAAACTGCCAAGTATGGGGGGTTTTTTTTTTGGTAGGGGCCATTGGGCAGCTTCCAAAATATTTTATAATGATACTTAGTGATGGGCGAATTCGAGGTGAATTGGGCTGCGCCAGATTACATTTTTAGTTGGGATTAATACTCAACTCAACATTTACTGCTGTCAGATATCTGTCCCCCTTTTTTGGTTTTAAAATATAATTGCGTTTCCTTCGTGCGTGAGTCCCGACCATTTCAAATTGTTAGCAAGAGCTGAATGCCCATTTGGAAAGGTCAAAATTCTCAGTCTAATTTCCCATTGGACCAACAAGCGTCAGCCCTTGGGCAGTTCTAACGGCTCTTACACGCAAGCGTTTTTACCTGCGCTCCCCTGCGTTCCGTTTTGCTGCCTTCAGCTGCAGGGGAGCGCAGGTAAAAACGCTCGTGTGTAAGGGCCCTTAAAGTTACTCCAATGTTTTATTACCTTGTCTGAACCCCTTATATTAACCCCTCAAATGCTCGTGCCAAGTGGAATTGCAGTGTTCGCAATGAGTCGAATATTCCCTTGTGAATGGTGTTTAAATACCCCCCACTCTAATCAGCATTCTTCAAATTGTGTCTTTAACCCACTGGTTGCCATAGCAATGATCCTTTCCGACCAAGGGAACCACGTATTCCCTTTAAAGGTTAAGTAGGCTGCCTAAGTAGGTCAGAAATGCTCGGTGCTGCACAATTCCCAGCATGCACCAACAACGTGCAGTGCTACAAGTAATGCGACTTGTAACGTTCACTGCCAACGTCAAACACAGAAGAATAGGGAGATAATTATATCCCCTTTATATTGGAGGCAAGAGAACTGTGATACGGCCTGTGGGCTGGGCCCCTCATAGGGCCAAAGGTGATTTTCTTGGCTAAACTTATCTGCATATTACAAGTTGCAAGAATTCTCCGCTGTTCTTTATACAAGTGGCAAGAGATACCATAGATATCAGTGTTATATGTTATACTGTATATAAAAAACAGAGGCCGCTCAAGCTCCAAGCTTTTTCCTCCCTTTGTCAGTTGCTCAGTCTCCAGTGTCCCCACTGTATCACACACAATACTCAGTATAGATGGCTCTTCTGGACAGATTTTATTGCAGCAGGTAACTGGACAAAGACCTAACGCGTTTTTGGATAAGATCCCTTAATCATAGGCACAGATTTTATTGCAGCAGGTAACTGGACAAAGGCCTAACGCGTTTTGGAATAAGATTCTTTAATCATAGGCACAGATTTTATTGCAGCAGGTAACTGGACAAAGGCCTAACGCATTTCGGAATAAGATTCTTTAATCATAGGCACAGATTTTATTGCAGCAGGTAACTGGACAAAGGCCTAACGCATTTCGGGATAGGATCCCTTAATCATAGGCACAGATTTTATTGAAGCAGGTAACTGGACAAAGGACTAACATGTTTCAGGATAAGATCCCTTAATCATAGGCACAGATTTTATTGCAGCAAGTAACTGGACAAAGGCCTAACGCATTTCAGGATAAGATCCCTTAATCATAGGCACAGATTTTATTGCAGCAGGTAACTGGACAAAGGCCTAATGCATTTCGGAATAAGATTCTTTAATCATAGGCACAGATTTTATTGCAGCAGGTAACTGGACAAAGGCCTAACGCATTTCAGGATAAGATCCCTTACTCATAGGCACAGATTTTATTGCAGCAAGTAACTGGACAAAGGTCTAAGGCGTTTCAGGATAAGATCCCTTAATCATAGGCATAGAGCCTAGGGATCTTATCTCAAAACGCGTTAGGCCTTTGTGCAGTTACCTGCTGCAATAAAATCTGCCTGGAAGTTCCATCTATGCTGAGTATTGTGTGTATATCTGTATAGCCACAGATAAGATGTCCCCCAGCATTATAAGGATCTTTCCAAACAAGGAAATTCTGGGGGGGGGGCTGTGGAACACCTTGGCTCAGCCATGGATAAATCTCCAAGAGAGAACAGCAGAAAGAACAGATCTGACTCTTTGTTGCCTCTGCAGAGTCCCAATTCTTTGGGCTTTACAATAGGAGTTATAGTTTGAGGATCCATTGGAGCACGCTGGTAAGGTTTATAGCCGTGCTTAATATGGGACAGGCATGAAATAAAGTCAATGATTAATGAACGCCGAGCATTTAAATCAAAGCAGAGCTGAGCAGACGGGAATAGGCAATTGGATCTTATCTGTTCTCAAAGCCTAAATCATAAATCACATACAACCGCTATCAATATAATTATATTGGTTACAATAGGAGACCTGCGTCTGACAGCGCCAATTGACTTGTGCTGTACTGATTTGCGACCCAATATAATAAGTGCTTTTTTCTAGTGTGAATTTAAGGAACACCAACAAGTTGCATAAGTAAGTGAACCAATCAGGCCATGTGATTGGCTGCCACACTCTGAATTGATTGTGAGTCACACACCTTCATCCATGCATGGGCTCCAGACACTCTGGTGTTGTGTAATAGTATAGTTTACTACGTACTGTGATATTTTCACTTATCCAAGACAAAACAGCAGTGGCATAACTAGATGTTACAGAAAATTTAATTAAAGGGATACTGTCATGGGAAAAAAATCAGTTAATAGTGCTGCAGACTTCTGCACTGAAATCCATTTCTCTAAAGAGCAAACAGATTTTTTATATTCAGTTTTGAAATCTGACATATGGCTAGACATTTTGTCAATTTCCCAGCTGCCCCCAGTCATGTGACTTGTGCCAGCACTTTAGGAGGGAACTGCTTTCTGGAAGGCTGTTGTTTTTCCTTCTCAATGTAACTTTGCTCTTTTGAGAAACGGATTTCAGTGCAGAATTGTTGTGGACAGCAGAAGCACTGATACGTTTTGAAAAACATGTTTTCCTATGAAGCCCCCCTTTAAACTTGAAAGTGCTTCTTGGGAGCTTTTTGCCACATTTGAAGACGTTGTCTAAGTTGAGGGCCTCACCTTATGGCAGAGGAAACATGGGCAATTTTACCCACAATTTGATTCCACTTGGGCTGTTGTGTAATTATTTATGTTACTTTATAGGTGCTGGAGCATGTGGATTGCCGTGGCTGGATTTGATCCCAAGGCACTTGCATTTATTCTCTTGTTTCACTTTATGGTTTTCACATTTATTCACTTTCTACAGGGGTTTCTTACAACAGTCCAAAAACACACCGGGAGATTAACTGACTTCATTTGACATTATTTTTGTCTTTGCATGTCTGGGGTAGGAAGATTAAAGTGCTAGCTCCCCGGAGGCAGGGACTAATTACACAGACTCTGTGCAGTGATGTATAGTACAGTGCAATATAGTAAGTAGGGTTACCA
>CM044433.1:6618645-6630377 GCA_024363595.1 Xenopus borealis
GAATTTAGAGCTAGTATCCATAGTTTTAAAGATAGTATTGATTCAGCCTATGACTAAGTGCTTGAGTGCTCGAAACGTGTAAGGCTATGTATTAATTTACTTTGTGGCCTGAAACAAAGTTCTCAGTTCTTTTACAAGCCTGTTTTGTGGGATCTGTGAGTGCCTGCTGTCTTATGTTTATTATGTTATTGTTTTCCCAAAGGTTTTTAAGGTTTACCACCCAGTTCCCAGAAGCTCCCAGTCACCAACCTCTGATCTCTTATTAATTACCCTTTATTTGTTTTGGCAGTTTCCTATAGTTTCAGATAAACACGTTTAATAATCCGCACAGACCGTGTAATAAACAACCAATACAACTGTATGGAATGTCAGCCGCAGCTGTGAAGTGGGTCCTGGGTAGCCAGCAAGAGAAACATCAGCCATTAAAGGCAATTAGCTAATGGCAGTTGCACGGGGGCATTACTTCAGGCAGATCTCCTCGCATTCCATAAACAAGGCCAAACAGTTTAACACATATTGTGAAGTCTTTGCTATTACTGCCTTTCATTTGCTCTGTGTATAAATAAATAAGCCAAGCGTTTATCTCTATATAGAAACCCTGGTCGGATATCTGAGCACTTCAATGGCTAAAAGAGAGATTTTAATATTCCCAATTTTGAGGTATTGGAGCAGCTGATGAAAAGGCGTTGCTAATTGGTTGCTATTGCTAACTGCAAAGGTCAATGTAGTACCTGTGTGATAGGAATCCAGCAAACCAGGTCATTTTGGGATTCAGCCCAGTACCCAACACACCACAAATGATTCCGAACCTGATTTGCAGCTTGATGTTTGAACTTCGCAGTAACACATCCATGGAGGGTTCATAAAATCAATCATTTTAAGCAGAAAACTGGCAGTTTGCGTCGGCCTCTTAGTCTTCATCTACATCTCGTTGAAACAGAAGAGATCAAAATTTGCTAAAACCCGTCTACTTGTTTGGAAATATGACGTTCTGATGAAAATATTTCTGCCATATCTTTTCTAGACAAGATTAATAACGACCGAATCATTACTTGGCAGCTCACTGTGACTGTTTTATGTATTTGGAAAGGAGCGGGCAATACTCATTTGCAATTGGTTTTCACTTTTTTATTATTTGTGGTTCTTGAGTTACTTCGGGTTTTTTTTTTTTTTCAGCGGCTCTCTCCGGTTTGCAATTTCAGCAATCTGGTTGCAAGGATTACCCTATTAACCGTGCATTGATTTGAATAAGAGACTGGAATATGAACAGGAGAGGCCTTAATCAAAAGATGAGTTATAAAAAGTGGCAATAATGATACATTTGTAGCCTTAAAGAGCATTTGTTTTTAGATGGGGTCAGTGACCCCCCTCATTTGAAAGCTGGAAAGAGTCAGTAGAAGGCAAGTTCAAAAACTAAAACAACAAACCAATTGCAAAGTTGCTTAGCATTGGTTATTCTATAACATAATAAACATTAATGCAAAGGTGAACCAACCCTTTAAAAAACACTGAAAATGTGTAATGTGTAAACTGTACGATGTCAGGATTCCATCATAGTCGGCTGTAGGTGCAAGTCTACTGTGCCTATTGATTTCTGGGGGAACCCTAGAATTACCCCCAAGCTTGCAGGTGGCAGTAGCTCCAGCTCTATCATGCACAATTTTGTGCACAAGGCAATATGAATGGCATCCATTTGGGCAATGGATGGTTGTGGTCGTAGGCCCGTGGTAGTATCTTTTGGTGGTGTTTCCCTTGTTTTCCGAATAGAAAATAATAAGATATAGAAAAATTGTGGAGCCTTAGACAATAACACAAAAATACAGGACACAAATCCCATAACAGCCATGATTATTGGGCTCATACATTATGGTGCTTTCCACCAAATGACCTTTCATTTATCAGCCCAGGCAGAGCTCTATTCTATGCCTACTTTACTCCCTGCTCCTACAACCTCCCCCCTTCGACTTTAACAGCACTAAACAAAAAAATAAAATGCCCTCAGGGCTGTGCTCTCTTATTCTGGTGACAAAAAGAGAAAATTCTCCAGAGAGGCGTGCTTAAACTCTGGGATGAGAATAAGAACCTTTATAGGAACACAAAGAGGTAAATGGATCAGGAAAATGAGGAGTTGACAGCATTTAGCCGCCTTTGTGGCTCCTCTGTGAAATGTTTGTGATTAAGGATTCAGGCTGCATGTTATGAGAAGTCTGTAACTATAAATTATAGGGCTGAGATTCCTAAACAGTGGGACTGGCACTTGCAGGGGGGCTCAGTCTGAAGGCCAGTTAGGGGGAGACTAGGGGAGAGTGGGCATTTGCTCTGTTAGATGCACCTAAAAGCCTAGGATATACATAGGTGTGAATATATATTTGCTTCCCTAGATATTCTTGAAACTATGACCGAATGACGGATATTTTCCAATATCTATACTCTATAGCTGAAGAGGGCCTTGGTCAAAGGTTGGAGCTTCAAATGGTGATTGAGCTGAGGTATGGGAAACATGAGTTACTCAAGTCCATGGGTCAACTTTCAGGCTTTTTTAAGGGCCTAAAAACTTGTTTCCTGAATCCTCTTATTGAGTTCAAGTGTGTGAAAGCACTTGGGATTCACAATAGAAGGGGGATTCCTCACCTGGAATCCTTTGCTTTTGGATCCACTTCCCTGAATTTAACATAAGTGAATTAGAAACCCCTGCACTTCACTGATGAACCCCAATAAGGGCAACATCGGTCTGTAGTTAGGGTTCTGATCACCAGTCGCACAAAAACCGTCACACGGGGTTTCCTTCCCAAGATTCCTTCTGTTTTGTATCATGTCATATCTCACACCAGCCCCCCTACTTGTACTGAGAGGGGGAATATTGGCAGATATAAATATATGCACATTTATAGGGTAAACATTTATCTCGTTGGTGCATAATTGGGCTCTATGAAACAAGTCAGACTCTGCTGCAGAGGAACATACATTATTGCTGTGCTGTGTAATGGTATTGGCGTTGTGATTCCCGTGTTCATCTGTCTCCATGATTCAGGGACCATTATAGTACCAGCGAGAGCCCGAGTGCATGCTAATATCTACTGTGCAATGTTGGTTTTCTCTTTTAATTGCAAGGTTAAGGCAGAAACTCATCTTGCTCTGTTATAGGAGAAATAGAGCTTGTTTGGAAATTGAGTTTATCTTCAGTTCATTTAGTGCGGGGGGCTGAGCTTATTGTATGTTCAGAAGATTCTCCTCTATGTACAGTATGCATATGTGTATATTTGAAACTACTATACTACTTCCCATCAAGGGTGGAAAAATCCCTGATTGGGTCAACCTGTTGGTGGACCTGATTGACCTCTGAGGAAGATATTTAACATGGACCATCCACCTATACAATTTTGCAGCCAATCCAGTTGAACCCTAACTAAGCCTAAATCAGATAGCAGCCAGGGAGGGTATAGGGGTTTCTCCTGATCTGATGTTCTCCTATTCTCTGATGAATTAACCTCTTTGGGGGCCTCACTATTGAGCCAGTTACAGGTAAAGGTTTGTGCCTCACTTGGAAAAATCTTGGATACGTGGTTCTTGTGAAGAAATTTTGAGAAAAAAAGATGTTGGTTGGTTGCTCAATAATTAACCCACCACCACACCACTAAGAGGAGACATCAGAGGGCATCAGGGAGAAGAAACCCAATAAATGAGGATAAGCTAGGGGAGGCTAGATGATATGTGTTTTTATTATTTCATTATCGTAAGGGTTATTTAGGACAATATGAAGTCCTGGTATTCAGGCAATAGACCCTCTCTAAGACCTCCCCAATACAGCCCTGACATCTAGACAAAGGTCTAGGCTTTCTGAGCCTTTGTCATTGTTTTTCTCTTTATTCCTGTTTGTGTTCCCATCCGATAAAAGAAGCTCATTAGGCAAGAAGCCGGCGTTCGTTGCGGACCATTAGCCAGTAAGATTTAGGCTGCCTTCGACATTGCTGAAGATTTTTTCCATCTCAAAGATATAGTGTATGGTTGAGTGCCTTTAACAGAATGGAATTTAACTGTGTTCCATCTGAAGCAATTGTAAACCAGTACAATAATAGTGTGATACATGGAGAGGATTCTTCTAATGCATTCCCTCAGTCTAGCCAAAGCCAATTATTGCTGCATGGCACGGGAATCATAAAATTGCTCGGGCAGTAATAACTCGATTGCATGAACACATGCATGCCATAAATGCATCATTTGTGAGAAATGGGGGGGGGGGCACAGAAATGGCAGCTGCAAGGACAGTCATAAGTAGCAGCTCTCCCATTGTAAATACTCAGTAATTGTTTCCAAACTGGTTCCTATGAAACTGCTTTTCCCACCCACAAATAGTGCAGTTGTGGCTGTGTTGTACCTTACTCCAATTTGGAAGACACGGCTTGCAGCATATGCAGGGCTCCATAACGACTCAGCCAGAAGACTCAGATGGAAGAGCTGCACCTGACATATGGCAGATCTACAACATGCAGATAGCAGCAATGTTTGCCATTTGTGCTTGTGCCATTGTATAATACACCCCTCCCCTGTTTGTGCGCTGTAAAGAGAATATGCAAATTTAACTGCCATTATTTGACTATGAGAAATGATCTATTACAAATGTCTGTCTGTCCCAGAAAATTGTCTGTTTCCACTTACATGTTTTTATTTGGTTGTCACCTGGCGGTACAGGGATAAGTAGGTACCCACCCAGATTATACATTAGTGCCCCTTAGGAGAAGAGGGTGACTAAGGTGTATGAGTGGGTAGGAGAGTCCATGTAGTCCCATAGTCCCACCAGCTGATCTCATGCTCCATGAGTGCTAAGACTCCCATGTATACAGCTGGGTCAGATGCAGTGGCGTAACTGGTGTGAGCCGGGCCCCCCACAAAAAAACATATATGGCGATTCCTAATCACCCCCTAGCTGCCTACTCCCCACCCACTGCCAGCTTCCTCTCTACCCACATTAGGCCCTCCACCAGCCCATTCTGGTGTTCCCTGCGTTCTCCAGAGTTCCTGCTGAAAGGTAGGAAAGTGACTAGGGAGGGATTCTTTAGAACTTCAGAGGACGCGGACCCCTCAGCCTGGGCCCCAATTCCCCCCATGGCAATGGCATCTACTTCCTCTATAGTTACGCCACTGGTCAGATGATCTCCTAGGGTTTAAAAACGGGAGTGAACGAGTCAACAGATGTTTGATGGTTCCATTTAAAGAGAATACCAGACGTGTGCCCAGGACATGACATGAGACATTTCTGGTTGAAGAGAGAAGGAACCCAACAAATGAGGATTGGTTAGAGTAAGATCCTACATGTAATCCCTTTAGCAGCATCAGAAAGTTGGTGAGCAGTCAGAAGCAACAACATAGAGTGCATTGGGTTTCTTCACCAGTAAGGTCACTGGTGTGAAGGGTGTGAGTGAAATTTATCTTGGAGGGCTAGATAAATTTGTGCACCGACATGGTATAAATGAGGATGAGAGAATCCTCTTTATATTTGTTAGGTAGGCCTAGTCTGAGTATAAGAAGACCAGTGTAGCCCATGTCCTAACAAAATGAGCCAATAAGGACATGTAGCATGGCAGGCTCTACTTAAATAACATAGCCACTATTCAAGAAGTATTGGATGAGGATTGTTGTGAGTAGATTGTCAACCCAATGGCCCTTATACCAGTCGTATATGAACCTATAGTAAATGCTCCTCAATCTGCATGTCATCAGCTCTAAAGTGATATAGAGAAAGACAAAAGGTCCACTGCCCTCAGCCCTAAAGGTTGAGGGCAGAGGACCTTTTTTGTCTTTGTCTATATGAATTTCGTGGTCACAGACTCGTCGCACCCCCGTCTAATGGTTTCAAATGTAATGTTGAGGACAGCTTTCCCTTGTTTGTTATCAGCTCTAAAGTGGGCTGGGCTAAGACAAGCCAGCCAATTAGAGCATTCAATCATGAACAGAGCAAGTATCCAGCATGTGCTCAACTGAGAAGTTGGTAGAGCTGGCAGCGGTCAATAGGAACTAAGCAACTGTTTATATGAATGGAGACACTCCATATGCTGCGGTGGTACAATCGCCTATTGATAGCCTTGTCATTTTGTATTTGTATTGTTGCCGTGGCTCTTGTCACATTCACATATCCAGCAGTGTTTTCTCTTGTGTGTGTTTGCATAGGTAGTGAAAAATAAAGGCAGATAAGAACAATGTTCTTTTATACCTAGGCCATCAATTTTAGAATCCCTGGCACCTAAAGGGTTGGAGATGGTCTGTACTTTGGCCAAAAGGGTTCTGAGAAAAGGCACAGCCTCATTCAGGGGTCTCATGCAGAACAAGGCAGGGTTGAAGCTCTGTTTAACGAATAGAACGTGTCCTTGTCCCCAGAGACTATCAGGCCTATTTATTATTAGTCTGCTCAAGAACAAAGACCATCAAGAATTATTTATCCTACGTGTATCATGGGTTTACCTGCTTCTCCATTTCCATGACCTTTTGGAGTTTCCTGATGTACATAGTGGGGCTGCAGGCTTACATAATGCACAAAGTCAAAGTGCATGACACAGATCCAACAAAACCAACATAAATTCTTCCAAAGTTGGACTGGGCTGGCTGGACACTGGGAAAAAGCCCTGACCCAGACCCACTAACTTCCTGAAACCCTGGGAACGGTGTAGGCAGAGGGGAATTTTGGTTTCAATTATAACTCACAACTGGGTCTGGGGACCCCAGGGGGTGTGTTGGCACCTGAGATGACAGCCACAGTGGGCCCTTAAACCTCCAATGCAACAAAGACTGCCTCTTGAACCATTTACCTCCCTTCTTTCCTGGTTTTCTCCCCTAACTGTGCGTGTGTATATTTGTGTCCTCCATTGACTGTGTATACTGTAACTGTATGTTGGAAAGGGAGCAGATGTACTGTTTGTTTGTCCCAGAAAGCCTTTTTTGGAAATTCCCAATTTGAAAACAATTAAAACCTCGGTACTGAATGTTCTGATTCATTTGAGCAGCAGCAGCAGCACAGCTACATCTGATCTGTCAGGATTACATTCACTGCCCTGCTATAAATACATCCCTATAGCTCTCCCTGGCTGTGTGTGTAGGAAGCATCTCACTGAGTCAAGTCTGAAAACCCAAACCATCAATAAATAAAGAGCGATTTGGTGGGAAGTTAACACAGATTAACCGGTAAAGCATTCAATAGACAGCAATGACTGATGTTTCTTTTACGTTGTCGGGGATTATGAAAGTGCGCACAATGTTTGTAACAAAACATGGAACTTTACCTAAATACACGGGGTTTTATTGAATGTAGTTTGGGTAAGGTAAAGAGAATGGAGGTCATTTTCAGGAGCCAATGCCAACATTAGAGTAGAAGGGGGTTCTATGGCTGCTGACCAGTAGAATACTGTTACATTGTGACTTGCTCTCTCAGTTGGGCTCTTGCAAGGTAGCAGAGGAAAGGTTCTTTCTTGAACGGTAGCAGTAGACCCTGAGTAGGTCCTGAGTGCAACAAATGGTGAGTTAGTAGGAGCATAAGAGGTTTAGCAAATGCCATGCAGTTTGCAAAGGCATAGTCAAATCAAAGCTTCTATCTAACTCGTAACTCCACTCACAGGGTCCATGTTTCCAAACTTCTCTAAGGTTACTGGCCTCAAAAGCATGATACTAGGGCCTTTCACTCCAGACTCCCAACACATCTGATCCTAAGTGGAGACCAAACTAAAACAGTAATGTGCTCCCTCCCATTATATAAGCTAAGAAGAGGAACTAGTTATAAGATCCCAAGGGCAATTGGGCTGCCCCACAGGGCACGAGAACCAGGACTACTGTTACTGAAGAAACAAACTTTGGATCCAATTCTGTTATCCTTCTAATCACATTTGGACCTTAACTAATGGCCATCTGGCAAACTTAGCAACCTTATGCTGTAGTAGATGGAGGAACTATGAAATCTAGTTCTCAGGCAGACCTTTAACAGCAGCAGTTCCCTTAAACATGGGTAACAAATAAACATTTGAGTTGTGGTATAAAGAAAAGTTATTGTATGAACACATACTAAGTACTAGCTCCACAGAAGGACCTCCCCCTTGAGGATTAAATGCTCACCTGGCAATAAACAGTGGGATGATAGTCCTATATGTTTCACTGGAAATCTCAGCAGCAACTTCTTGGTAGTTTCTCGGAGTTGAGTTGGAGATTTAGGTTTCTCCTTCTGACCTTCAGAAGTGATTACTCTTTACAAGTACATTAAAGGACATTATAGACAAATATCAGGGGACCTTTTTACCCATAAAGAGGATCACCAGAGGCCACCCCTTCAGACTAGAAGAAAAGGACTTTCAGTTAAAGGAACAGAGTAGGTGGTTCTTCACAGTGAGGACAGTGAGGTTGTGGAATGCACTGCCGGGTGATGTTGTGATGCTCATTCTGTTGATGCTTTCAAAAGGGGCTTGGATGATTTCTTGAACAGACATAAAATCTACAATTATTGGTATATATATATATAGTTTCAGTGAGTCTATGGAAGGGTTGGTGTGAGTATATGTGTGTATGGATGCTGGGTTTCATTTGGAGAGGTTGAACTTTATGAACTTTGGTCATTTTTCAACCTGATTTAATTTGTAACTATGCAACGATTTAGAGCCCCTTTAATGGAGATGAACATTTTATTTTTGGATCTCTTTAAGCTGTTCATTTCTCTAGCTTTCTCTTCATTATAGCTTTGACCTGAACCTTAAACCCTGGGGAGTCCCAGTTGGCTGCCGGAGTTGCCCTTCTATGTCACCCATGACCGCCTGGCTTAGCTGCACTAGTCAACAGAATCTTCATTGGAAAATGCAGAGAGCCCCAGGAGGGTCCATTACACACGTACCTACCGCAGTACTGATCTTCCAGCAGCTATTTGGAATAATTCCAAAGGCTTCTATTGGCTCTGTGTTATTGTTTATAAGTGAGCTTTTAGCTGCATTTGTTCTTTCGTTTCCCGCAGAAGAATTCAATCAGCATTGATCCCTGGGAGCATATTCATTACCATTGGCTTTTGTGTCATTTGGACTGAAACAGCCCTGACTCGCCAATTGTTTTACTCCCTGACTTTATCCTGTAATAAGCTGTCCCATGTTTGTTTTGCTTGAGACTAGTGTAACCCTATGAGTTAAGGGAGGGATGCATTATATAGATAGAGCTCATTATACAGATACAAATCATTGTATATGATTCCAGGGCCCAGAGACCCAATAAGATGCCACTGCTTCCTAAGTTTATTAATGAGGGAGGAGTGGATGTCAGAGTCCAGTACAGAGGGTTTAAATCTGAGCAGTAAGTGCTCCACAATGGGGCACAAAAAGTTTCTCCTAGATCTTTGTGTGGAGGAGAGCGGCAAGAGGGCATCCCAACTAAATGACAAGGAGGCTACAGAAAACGCTTGCACATTGCATCACATTATTTATCCAGATAAAGGTACAGAGCCCAGCTGGCAACTCTGACTGCTACATGTCCAGGTGATCCATTAATTTTGCACCCCATTAGGGTCATACACGAACACACTCGCAAGTGCATGAATATTGTCAATTGGCATATTTTAGCAATATTTATTAAAAATTTACCTGCATCAATTGCATCATGCATGATTGCATCCGATCTGTCGCTTCTGCTGAACTGCGTGTCACCCTGAACATAGTGGATTTTGTGAATAGGCACAGGAGACCTGCTCCCAAAAAAATCACACATAAATTACATTTGAACACCTTCTCTGGAAGTGATAGTGGAATGCTAGGTAAAAACTCTGCCAATGACTATTGTTTGATCTCATTCCTCTGTAATATTTGCAAAAGAGCCCCCTTTGTTCCATCCCTTCCAATTATACATGTCTTCTGACGCAGTGGCGTAACTACTCCCTGGTGGACCCCGGTACAAGATGGGGACCTGGGCCCCCCTGTCAGGCCCTTACCTCTATAAATCCCATGCTGGAAATGGGCCCCAAGGGGGTGGGGGCCCTAGTGCAATTGTACCCCCTGCACCCCTGGTAGTTACGCCACTGCTTCTGAGATGTTCCAACTCCAGCAAACCCCTAGCAGGTGCCAAACTGAGGCTTCGCTTTGCTTGTACCAAGTTATATGAGGAAAACCGACCTCTTCCCATTACTGGCTGACACTGAGCATGTGTAAAAAATAATAGCTGAACAGCACAGAGAGCCAAGCTTCACTTCCATCTAATGAAATGAATTATCGGTGTCAGGGAGGCTGAACTTCCCATCGTTCCCCATCAATCAAGGCCGTGCCAGACCTCATTACTGCTCTGAGTAGGATGAAACACACAGATGAGGAAGATACATGAGTGAGGCCCGGACATTATCACAGAGTTCCCTGTATGCAGGATAGGTGGTCTGCTTGTCACCTTCACCATTCTTATGAATTAGTCCATGGACTCAAATGGTGTCCTACCTGGTTGCCACTTAGAGAGGTCAGATATATTACCCCTGTCATACTCCATTCTGCTGTTGTACAAGATGATTCCCAGAATACTAGTAGCTACTGACTACTTTGTTGGCTGCTTTAACTCTTCTGATGCCTTAGAGATCTCAAGTTCCTTGTAACACAATGGACAATAAAGCTCCCAAGATTGTCGGTGCTTCAACTGATAAAGTGACAGTTGCCCTGGACATTTTATTCCCAAGTCTCTTTTTAAGCGAGTTGCTTACCACTTCTGACATTTATTTCACCATATACAGCACTTTTTTTGGCTCCAAAACAGTGGGATAGCCCCTGAGTAAAGCCTGAGTGGCAGTAAGGGTGACATTTAGGCTTGGACATCAGTCACATATTGTATGTCAACACTGAAAGATTTTACAGGCTATACCATTTAGAAAATATTTGGCTTAATAGGATTTTGGAGGGGTTTGGTCATTCAACTGACTCAGAATGTTAAATCCCCTCCAACCATCCCTAACCTGGTTTCATGGAGATCTCCTTGTTAAGTGGCCAACACCTCAGTACATAAGCAGTATCTAGAACAGGGGTCCCCAACCTTTTTTTCTCGTGAGCCACATTTAAATTTAAAAAAAGAGTTGGAGAGCAACACAAGCATGAAAAAGTCCATGTGGATGTCAAATAAGAGCTCTGATTGGCTTTTTGGTAGCCCCTATATGGACTGGCAGCTACAGGAGAGAATGTTTGGCAGGACATCTGTTTTTTATACAACCAAAACTTGCCTCTAAGCCAGTAATTAAAAAATAATCACCTGCTTTGAGGCCACTGGGAGCAACATCCAAGGGGTTGGAGAGCAACATGTTGCTCGCGAGCTACTGGTTGGGGATCACTGATCTAGAACCTTTCCTGAAGTGTAAAATTTAATTATTGAATCCTTGGTTAGAACTTGGCTAAGAAGGATAGGATGTGTGGCACCTCTTTAGACATGGACTGACCACTTCAGTCCTGACTATGATTTTAAGCCCAGAGGTTTTAGGGGATACCAGGTAAAATGAGAACTGATTCCTAAGGTTCCAAGATAAAAAAGAATGAGAACCACACATGCCCCCTCCTGTAATATTTGCCCACCTGAGATCTGCTTACTTGCCAAAACCTCAATGAAATACAGAGCTGTACAAGAGGATTGCCATGACAGGGCCTTACCATTTCTGGTGGTGCCCATGTTCCATGACAGTGATCATGACCAGTGATGAGTATGGGCACTGGAAATCACAAGGTTAGTTTCCACTATGCATGTGCTGCACCAGACTTAGGCTG
>CM044433.1:6637169-6650873 GCA_024363595.1 Xenopus borealis
TTAGGCTGCTGGGGGGGGGAGTACAGAACTTGCAGTACAGCAGTAAAGAGTGATTGAAGTTTATCAGAGTCACATGACTTTGGGCAGCTGGGAAATTGACAATATGTCTAGCCCCATGTCAAATTTCAAAACGAAACATAAAAAAATCTGTTTGCTCGTTTGAGAAATGGATTTCAATGCAGAATTCTTCTGGAACCACATCAACTGATGCATAAATAAATCACTTTTTGGAGCCCAGTGAGTATGTTTTTTTTGGGGGCTAAATAAGTCACTTTTTGCATCATTACAAATGACTTTGTGTGCTGCTGGTAACTTCGCTAGATACATTATTGACTTCGGGGCAGGCTGTGGGTTTTCCAGTTCAGCACCAGACACCAGAACTTGGTTGTCACCTTTTGGGAGTTTGAGCTGTTCACTTCTGTGACTTACCACATTACAGCGTGGGCATATGTGTGCTGAAAAGATCAGTTGGACATATGCTCCAAGTCACATGCTGGAAACATGAACAATGCATCAAAGCAGGTGTGCAACCACAAGAACTCATGAGACAAGGAACACGAGAGTTTTCTTACATAGATAGAGGACAGGTAAAAACTTGGTGATGTCGGAGCAGAAGATAGTGAGGCTAATGAGTAACTGTTAGTGATGGGCGAATTTATTCGCCAGGGGCGAATTCGCGGCGAATTCCCGCGATTCGCCGCTGGCGAATAAATTTGCGAAACGTCAGGAAAAATTCGCCGCAAAAAATTTGCCGCCAAAAACAAGTCGCGCGTCGTTTTTGACGCGCGACTCGTTTCGCGAATTGGCGAAAAATTCGCTAATTTCTCTGGAAATTCGCAAATTTTTCGGCGAAACGCGCCCGTTTCGCCCATCGCTAGTAACTGTGGCTCCACTGATTAGTGTCAGTTATTTACCATTGTAAGAAACCAAGTGCATAGACTTAAGTCATTGTATGTAGACATCGCTACTAAAACTCTGTATAATGGAGGCTTGTCTTGGTCTTATTAACAATGATCAACCGTTTAAACCCCACCAAAACCCTAATCCGAATCCTGAGAAAACAATATCTTAAAGAACCTTCTGAAGTGATTTGAGATCCTCAGACTATTTTATCTTGGATGCTTTTATCAGACCCAACGGTCCCTTTAGATAAACAACCATCAGGTACCGTACAGATTCTTCCACCTTCTTCATTTTTGTTTGGAGGAGTCTTTTTTTCATTTGCCCCATGTTTTCTAAGTTTTTTTTTACAGTTTAAATGTCTTTAGATGCGTTTGATTTTTTTGTTTCTCTGCTTTTATGAAATGGCAATGTTTTCCCTTGAGCTCTATGAGGCAAGGTGGGAGATTCTGCTGAGTTCTTATTTCAGGGGCAAGATCTGGCATGTCGGGTATTATAATTATCATTAACCTGTCAATTCCATATAGACCAAATCTCCATGGAAAGGCTTGGTACAAATTTCATTAACATACAATTTAATTGGTTTGGAAAAATGTAGCTATATGTCGTGCCTTCATGTAGGCTAAAACAATATACCAAGGAATTTACATCTCCTCTTAAAGGGAACCTGTCATGGGAAAAACATTTTTTTTTCAAAACACATCAGTTAATAGTGCTGCTTCAGAAGAATTCTGCACTGAAATCCATTTCTCAAAAGAGCAAAGAGATATTTTTATATTTTATTTTGAAATCTGACATGAGGCTAGACATTTTGTCAATTTCCCAGCTGCCCCAAGTCATGCGACTTGTGCTCTGATCACTCAATCACTCTTTACTGCTGTACTGCAAGTTGGAGCAATATCACCCCCTCCCTTTCCCCCACCCAGCAGCCTAACAACAGAACAATGGGAAGGTAACCAGATAACAGCTCCCTAACACAAGATAACAGCTGCCTGGTAGATCTAAGAACAGCACTCAATAGTAAAATCCAGGTCCCACTGCGTACTATTCAGTTACATTGAGAAGGAAAAAGAACAGCCTGCCAGAAAGCAGTTCCCTCCTAAAGTGCTGACACAAATCACATGACCAGGGCAGCTGGGAAATTGACAAAACGTCTAGCCCCATGTCAGATTTCAAAACTGAATAAAAAAAAATCTGTTTACTCTTTTGAGAAATGGATTTCAGTGCAGAATTCTGCTATAGCAGCACTATTAACTGATGTGTTTTAAAAATAACATGTTTTCCCATGACAGGATCCCTTAATGAGGGTCTCCTAAATAATTTTTGTCCAACTCAGATAACATGAAGGGCAGAAATAAGTGAATAAATCTTAGTGAGGGTGAATACAAGCAGCTGCCTCAAATATTTCTACTTTCTCCTCTCATCTTCCTCATGTAGAAATCAAATGATTGTAAACAGAGAGTCCCATGCTCACTCATTAGAGCATTTGTTTTTAGACTCTTCTTCTTCATGCACTCCCTTTGAGGTCCAGTCTTGGGCCAGGGCACCCATAGCTCATAATAAGGTTGAAATATAAAAATATTGATACTGTATATCAGCCATTTTGCCATATTTCCAAAAATATCTAGGACATCAAATTAGTGATCACCTCAAATCTCAACCTAGCTGGGTTTTCCAGTAGTATCTAGTAGAGGAAGCAGACAAATGCCCTCCTCGTCCAACCACTGTTCTTGGCCAGCACCAAGGCATGGGAACCATTGCATTTGAGAGTAAGAGCAGTCATGATATTAGCTGGAAAAGGAGAAACATAAATTAAATGGCTCCTGGGTCCTGGCAGTAGTAGAAGTAAGGGCAGTACTGTATTTTAATACACATAAAACACATATCCAATAAAATGCAAATATATACATATGTTATATATCAGCTTTACATGAAATTTGGCTGTGGGCTGGAAGATGAAAAGCCAAAAAGAAAACTCTACATATCAGGAAATGATTTGCGTTCTGATGACTTTGCTTCATTGAAAGAATAAAGGAGCAAGTAGAGAATCTCACAATTTCTTTGTTACGTGGGTGTAGAATTTCCACATAGTTTCTGCTGAGTCCAGTAGTGTGTGAGGGAGCAGTAACCTGTGCATTCTTCTAAGCATTAAGTAAGCCATAAATACTACTGGACAATTTATGGTACTGCAGTTATGTCAATACTGTGCAGTACTAATTGAATCAGACCATATGAAATATGCTCTAAAGCAGAAGTTACTAAATGGAGTGGCTTGGGCTAGGCCTGGCTAGCTGAGCCTGAACGACTTTTAAGATGTGATTTAGGAAGAAAGACTAGATACACCTAAGAGTCCAGCTTGAAGTTCAGAAAGGGTGAGTGAGATATGGGGTGAATTTTCTGTCCTAGATATTCTTGGGCAAGTGATGAATAGTGTGAGATTTTCCTACAGTATATTTATATCCTTGTTTTGAGATAACAGGAAGAGGGCTGGCCAAGGTTGGCCTCCAAGATGGTCTTGAACTACTCTATATGAACATTGATGGAGCAAGAACTTATAAGATCCAAATGCAGGAGAGTGAATGAGTGCTTCCTACTCAACCAGCCATCACCCACATGTCCAAAGTGTTGGCCCCAGTGTCAATGCATCAAGATGCTTGATAGTTTCAGGCTCAGGGTGGTACCATTTTGCTTTTTGTATTTGGTGGGAGGAAGTTCGCCTGTTTTTATCCTGGCAACCTCATAATTCTAGCCTAGCAGTCCCATCTGACACTTTAAAAAGGCTGTTGCACAAAGGCTATATCCATGGCTCCTTCATGTAGACAACTTAGACAGACAATGCCTACAGCACTCTGACCTGACCATACAGTATATAAACAATGACATGCAGGGCTATGTGCCTCAGTGAGTGATTGTACCATTGGTTATACCAACCTGCTAATTATTCTTTCTAAAATTCTGACATACGGAGGACTGAATTTGGAAGTGATATCTATTGTCATTGTTATGCAGACATTATCATTATTCATGATGGCTTGTGTTGTTGCTTATGTGAATTTACACAAGGTTTTGTTTGTGTCTGCAGATTTCTGACTCACTGGCGTCTGTAAACCAACAGAACCGTGTGCCAAGCCCAGGTTACCAGCTGCCAGTTTGGTTGGACAAAACCGTGTATTCAGATTAAGTGATACATAGGAGAAGCCTATAAAGACTTTCCCCATGGGAAATTATATATATTACTTTAACATGTAAGATGAGTTGCTGTACCATCTCGGCTTTTCCCAATGTCTATCTTGTATAGGTTAATGTATAATGATATAGAAGGGACACCTATATTTGTACTCACATCTATCTCTTAATGAATAGGCTAGATAGGCAACTGTATTTTGTGATGAAATAAACAGAAAATATCACACTCCCTGTAAGCTCCTAGCAGCAACAGGATATTAATTCAGTAGACTGCAAAGATGGTAAAACAAGCAGGTCTTGGTTTAATTTTATATATAGTTACCCTATTGTTGTGGGTTACTCCATTCTTCTTCTATAATATATATATAGAGAGAGAGAGAGAGAGAGAGAGAGAGAGAAAGCATGAGATGCCAGCACAACACCTCTAAAGGTAGAAGGTGCCTGGGTGCAAGACTTTGAAAAATTATTATGAACGCATCAAGGAAGTTCACACTCACAGGACTTAAGTCAAAAAAGTTGTTTAAGAAAAAAGCATATGTCCTGTGAGTGTGAACTTCCTTGTTGCGTATATATATATATATACTGTATATATAGCATGCCTGGGCAATACTGGCATTCTTTCATCCTCAATGAACTCCACCACAGGGACTGTTCTTCAGACTCTAACCTATGAGATCAGCTTGTTTTTGTTTCTCCAAAGTCTCCATTACTATATCAGTTTTACCCTTTCATTCCTAGTTTGCTTGTAGTCTGTAGTGAAGAATAGGGACGAGTGATCATCAATTTGTCCTCCAGGGAGGTCATCTGCTGTCAAAGAAGAGCTGAACAGTGAGAGATTTGTTTCCGTAGAAGGATAATCAATGAGGAAGAGAGGAAAAAAAATAAAGTTGCTGAGCTCTACTTATCAAAAAAAAAGGTTTAGTACAGCTTGCGGGAGCTTGTGGTGAAAGGTCAAGGCTCAGATAGAAACTAACAGACTAAACGTAATGGACTGCTTGAGCCAAAAACTGCAAAGTCAACTTTTACTGTGATACTCCCAAATGAACTACGGGAAACCAGGCATGTTTCTAAAGTGTCCAGGACAACTCTGCAGTCCTGACCAAATTAAAAACCTGTTGGATGAACCCAAAACAATTAGGGCTAATTGAGACTTTAATAAGACTGGGTGGAAAATCCCATTGTCCAAGAATCTCTACTGAGAGTTTTGGCACAAGGGCCACCAAACAAGCAGATGTTTGCCTGACTTGACCCATCACATAAGCAAAGATCTACACAGTTAATAAAACCACCCAAAGCAGTAATCCTTTCTGTGCACATCCAGCTTTGAGTGTTTTAACCTTCCATTTTCATGATGATTTGGAGCAAATGTCTCCAACCTATTGAAGAAAGACCAGCATCTTAGGGGATGATTATATAAGGGCTATGGTTGCTATGGTTTCTTAGACTCATGTGCAATGCCAGTCTGCCTCTTTATGCTTCTAATGCTTGAGTTCAAGCCATGGATATAAAAATTTGCACCTGCTTTGAAACCTATGAGGACAACATCCAAGGCGATGATGAGCGGCATTTGCTGTCAGCCAAGAGGCAGCAGATATTCAGTTGACATTTAGTATGGAGATGTTTGTATAGATCAGAGCCCAACAGCCGTTGCTCCTAGGATGTACATAGAGACTAGAGTCATGGACCTTGTATTCTGGGGCATTATGTATAAGTGGCACTTTTTGTTTGCTTTCAGTATATGCTGGCAGGTATTTTATATGTAGGAACAAGTAGCAATGTTCTAGTCTGCAAGTAGAGTCCATGATAAAATACTGCTGTTTTCTACCTCTGCGTTTGATATTAAATGGATCATTTTAGCAAAAACAGCAACATAAATGCAATGTATTAAGAAACATAAACAATCACAATGTGTGCATGAGCATTCTAAAGCTAAATCACAAGGCGAGCCAGAGCGAGAAGCAGACCATATGTTTGATTTCCCCGTGTTGCCTGAATGCTGGCCAAGTCCTATAACCTTGAGAGTTTGGCTCCACTGAGTATTTTGTCTCCCAGAACTTCTCTATGAATATTACAAACTGAGAGGCTTCCTACTGCCGGGATATTCGCATGACATTAGGGAATGAGGAAAGTTAAACCATAGAAGCAACCTTGTGGGCATCCAGCCAACCTATACCAGCAGGGAAATCCTAAAAAATGGTGCTGAATATGGCTGGGTCTTACAATCAGAAGGTTTGGGGGAAATTGGTGAGCACTCAACAACCACCAAGGTAAACAAAGCATAAGTTAAAAACTAAAAGCTTTGTTTGAATGACATCTCTATTGCCTTATGCATTTTGTACTCTCTGAACCCTCTAACTTATTTTTTTGGTGACCTTCATGGTTATAAAATGTAAAATCTATGGTTACGGCACTATGGTTCGGGGGAGCAATAATTAAAATGGGCATTCAGACACTTAAAATACCACAAAAGTCACCAATAAATAAGTTAAAAGCAAAAAGCTTTATTTGAGCAACATCTCTATTGCCTTATGCATTTTGCACTCTCTGAACGCTCTAACTTATTTTTTGGTGAGCTTCATGGTTGGAAAATATAACATTCATGGCTATGGCACTATGGTTTGGGGGAAAGTGGGGGAGGGTTTATTAAAATGAGGATTCAGGAACCTAAAGATAACAAAAGGCTTTATTTGAATAACATTTCTATAGCCTTTCGCATTTCATGCTCTCTGAACTCTCTAACTTATTTTTTTGGTGACCTTCATGGTTGGAAAATGTAAAATCTATGGCTATTGCACTATGGTTTTGGGAGGGTTGATTAAAATGTGGATTCAGACACTCAAAAACCACAAAGGTCACCAATAACTAAGTTAAACAACATATCTATTGCCTTTTGAGTTTTGTGCTCTCTGAACTCTCTAATTTATATTGGGGCCTATCATGGTTGTAAAATATAAAATCTATGGCTTTGGAGATAAGGGAGTTAGGTTGATTAAAAAGATTTATTTGAACATCTTATCGCCTTATGCATTTCATGCTGTCTCCGAACACTCTAACTTATTTTTTGGTGACCTTTATGGTTGCAAAATGTTTATGTCTATGTCACTATGCTGTCCGAGCAGGAAACGCATAAGGCACTAGAGATGCTGTTCAAACCAACTTTTTTGTTTTTAACTTACTGTATTTTTTGGTGACCATGAAGGTCACCAAAAATACGTTTAAGAGTTCAGAAAGCATGAAACGCATAAGGTTGTATGGTTGTGAAATGTAAAATCTATGGCTATGGCACTTTGGTACTTTAGAACCAGATCCAAAGTATGCATGACGGATCCTCCACTGTCTTGACTTGATTGATTTGATTTATGTATCATAGCTAACTCCAGGCAGCATTGGAACAAGCAAGTGTTTTAGATAAGAAATTGGACCAGTCCAATGACTATAACTATAGTTATAGCATGCAACATTGCGTACAAAGGGAAATAACTGGAAGATGATAGGGTATCTTTTTCCTTCTGGGACTGAGGCTTTTATAAATTGAGCCTCCAGTCTAATTCTGACTGTATAGAAGCCATATCAACATTGTCACAGTAACCCATCACATCAGTGTAAGGTACAAAGGAGTGGGACGCGCTCCTTTTATTCTGAGAAATGCTAATTATTTGCAAGGCAGGAATATGTCAGTTACACAAATATCATGCATCAGATACGATACCTACCCCCGGTGGCGGGGAACAATGGATGCCACATCTCTCCGAATGAGTCAGAAGGATGAGAAGCACCAAAAGGTGCCATGTGTCACCTCTACAAAGGGAATACAATGCACCTTGATGAATATTATGGCAGGGAGTGGAGTGGCAGCAACTCATCCATGAGTAATATATAATATTGCCATTCAATCTCACCCTAGACAATCCAAGCCGTGCCTGATATATGAGTGATGCAGAGACGTGCCCTAACAAGATGGAAGCCTAATTTAATCACCAATCGTATAAGAGCGCTGGGGAAACTGATGAAGAGCGCTAATGAGATTGTCTAATAGAATAAGCGATGTGTTAATAGGCACTTGCTTAAGGTTTCCAGGGGAGCAGCATGTCAGCAGGGAAAGCACCGGGGAAAAGACTTTTCATTTTTTGATTATTTTCCTGTTTCTGCTGGAATATACAGTATATCTCATGCAGGATATTTATAGTGCTTTCACTATGACTGTGCCTTGAGCATGCCACCAATGGGAGCTGTAATGTTCTTGCTGCAATACATGAGCTCTAATACTGTGTGTTTGTTAACTCACCAGCTCCCAGACTTGTCACAGCAGCAGCCACGGGTGGAATGAGAGAGGGAGCAGACCCTGCCACTGTTAGGGGCCCCACAGCTTCCCTAAGGAAGAAGTGTATATTTTAAAGGGGTACTGCCTTCCCGCCAGCTAGAATGAAAATCGCCAGCAGGGGTGGCAGTTCGGAGAGATTAGTTGCCCTGAAGAAGAGATTTGTCGCCGGGCGAATGAGGGGTTGAATGAGTTTGCACAGCTGTTTGCAATAATCAAACTATTTTTATTTCCGTATGAGCTGCCATGCGCTGAGACATGTTTATCATTTTGATGAAAAAGCATTAATCCACCAGCTTACTGGTCCTCACCCCCATATCTTACTCTCAGTACCAATCATACAGGAGCCTGAGCATTGCCCTCGTTACTGCTGTATTGTGGCCCAGTATGGAGACAGGTAGGGTCTAATTGGGAGCGGTTACTACATTGTTCATTGCAAGGCCCTTTGTGGTGCTCAGATCAATAAGCCGAGTTGAGAAGATCAATTTTGAAACTGGAGTCAATCAGAGAAAGGGCTGAAATCCATCTTCCGAACAAATACCCTCTGAGTGATTAGCCATATTATGTGGGGCAACAAAAGAAGAGCAGGTGCTTAACAATGGCCTCCCTAGAAGATCCATTCAAGAATATAATGGTATTGCTACAAAAAAGATAATTAGCAGTGTAACCCTTGCCTCTATCATTATATATTAGGCACCTAGTGCTACCAATCCCTATTTCTGTAGGGAAATGAGAGCAGGCAGTAACCCTTCCAATACTTTACTCTTATCTCTGTCCCTATATATTAGGCACCTATATAGTGCTACCAATCCCTATTTCTGTAGGGAAATGAGAGACAGTAAGCTACCCTAAATTTTGCGTCCAAGAAGAGATATTGACAAACCTTCCAGCCTAAAAAGAAGGTTTTCTTAAAGGGATCCTGTCATGGGAAAAAAAATTTCAATATGCATCGGTTAATAGTGCTGTTCCAGAAGAATTCTGCACTGAAATCCATTTCTCAAAAGAGCAAACAGATTTTTTATTTTTCATTTTGAAATCTGACATGGGGCTAGACATTTTGTCCATTTCCCAGCTGCCCCAAGTCATGTGACTTGTGCTCTGATAAACTTCAATCACTCTTTACTGCTGTACTGCAAGTTGGAGTGATATCACCCCTCCCTTTCCCCCACCCAGCAGCCTAACAACAGAACAATGGGAAGGTAAACAGATAACAGCTCCCTAACACAAGATAACAGCTGCCTGGTAGATCTAAGAACAACACTCAATAGTAAAACCTATGTCCCACTGCGCACTATTCAGTTACATTGAGAAGGAAAAGTAACAGCCTGCCAGAAAGCAGTTCCCTCCTAAAGTGCTGGCACAAGTCACATGACCAGGGGCAGCTGGGAAATTGACAAAATGTCTAGCCCCATGTCAGATTTCAAAACTGAATATAAAAAAATCTGTTTGCTCTTTTGAGAAATGGATTTCAGTGCAGAAGTCTACTGGAGCAACACTATTAACTGATGCATTTTTAAAAAAAAACGTTTTCCCATGACAGTTTCCCTTTAATGGCTGTAACAGAACACTTCTGTAAGGGAAATTGCTGGGATTTCATAAAACGATTTTTCAACTGTTGTTCATCCCTCGTGCTGAAGGCCTCCATCCTGTTCTGCGTTTGCTTTCGTATGCGGGAATTGTAAAAATCTATGATAAGAGACTTACATTTTTCAGTTTGGCTGTGAGTCAAGAAGCAGCCGGCAGCCCAGGGAATGATGTTTTGTTTTTCTCCTTCCTACAGCTTTGTCCGCCTCACTCTCTCCCCGGGGGCTCTGGGGATTTACTGACTTGGAGAAAAAGTGTTTTATGTGTTTTGAAGATACAGCTTCCCTCCGTATTGCTTACAGACACATATTGCACCGAGACTCGGTTTATGTTGAACTATAACATGTGATCAGGTTTGAAGCTACAGCGCCCATATTAAAGGGGTCGGTTTACTCGGTTACCTTGAAAACTCTAAAAATTAAAAAATTAAGACCAGTTGAAAAGCTGCTTAGAAGTAGCCATTCTAAGGCTTTCACTCTAAAAATTAAGACCAGTTGAAAAGCTGCTTAGAAGTAGCCATTCTAAGGCTTTCACTCTAAAGCTAAGTCATTCTTTTTAAAGGGCCAGACTGCCGGAACCTAAGATTTTAGCGTTTGAGGCTGCATTTTAACGCTGTATTTACCCGGAAAGCTCTAGAATGGAGTGCAAGCTCATGCGTCTGTGGTTGCGGACAATGGGACAGGGTAGGACATCCGGACAGTACAGGGGCTCCTCTGTTGCATTTTTGGAAGGAAAGTGGGAGCACATTAACAATATAAACACAGTTAGCATTTGACAATTTTTGATTTGTCATTAACAAAGCAATTAATTACTACTAACAGTAGGTGTAATCATATATAATGGATTGATAGAAGATGCTGGTAATTAGGAATGAGATAGAAATATCAAACATGCCTTTGGATTATCTGTTGAGTTGAGTTATTCCCTTCTTGCCTGCCTGCCCATGCACCAGATTTTATTGCCCCCTCTGGAGCGCTCTGCTGTGATTACCTGTTCTGTGGATCCACAAGTAGACCATTAATAATCTGTGGGCTGCCGCCATATGTTCCGTTACCTGGGGAACAATATGAACCTTCAGCAGACGCAACAATAAGTCTTCCGCACAATCATTCACAGCGAATACAGCCAACAAGACAAACTCAGCTCTGCGGTCGGAACGTGATTCAATTTACCCATAGACCCAGTAGTGCAGTAGGTCACAGGCAACTCTTATATTCTGTCCCAGTTTTATTATGCCCCCATCAATGCAGAGGTTTCTTGAAATCAGTCATCAAAGATTTCAGAAACTCTAGGGCAGAGCTGAAATGTTTTTGGTAATTAAAATCAGAGGTTGCTGTAGTGATGGCAATGCTTGGGGCAATGGACAGTGCTATCCAAGAATTTCCATGCAGTGGGCCAGTTATCTACTATTTCAACTGTATTGGGGGGGGCAGGTTATTATAAAAAAAAATGATCCCACATTTGGACCAGTAGTAATAGTAAATGCCTGATTGGTTGCTATGGGTGGTTGCTATGGGTTACTAGACCTTGAGTCCTGATTAATCTAGGAAAGATGGCCTCAGAGAAGTCATGCGACAAAAGTTGTGTTCTGAGTGATGACCGTGTCTTTGATGATTCCTCAAACATTATTTTGGCCAATAGGTTCATTTGTGGTGCCTTAACCCCCACCAAGAACTCCTTGTTGGATGTTCAGTTGGAAAGGATGAAATATCCCATGAGGACACCTCCATGCCAAACAAAGGACACAGTCCTCCGAAGAGAAGTATCCATCCATCCGATCAGTTTATTGAAGCCAAAGTTGGACAAAACTGATTGGCACCAAATGATTGGATCTTCTCATGGCTAGCTTTTGAGTGGTTTGAAAGACCCATGAAGGCTTTTTTTTTTAATTAGAGCACACTCGTACGTGTGCCATAGGCCAGGTCTTCCCACCTCTGAAGAGCTACATCATTGAACGTGTTCTTGATACTGTAACAGGTCTTGGTGGATCAACTTTGGCACTGCAACATTTGTTTGGTGCTTTGTAGACAACAGGTGCCCAAAGACAAGGATCCCAGGTTGGACATTAGATTGACCTTAAGATCCTTAATTCCCTTACATTACAATTCAGCTGCCACCACATTATATTTTCTGTTATAAGACATTGACTGGGCAACTAGTCTTACTGTATGACTACATCTCCTTGATTATCATTCCATACTGATATATAGTACTACATGAAGTCGGGTACCTTCAACAGAGATAGTGTACCCCAGGCACAAGAAATCAGCAGTAGTAGGGTTATTGCAAATAATGTTTTGATTGGTTCCTAGGGAAACTATTCTAGAGCTCTGTCCAGGTCTCATCTCTAACTACTCCACCAAAAACACTGAAAAAAACACTGAAACTCCAAGTGCCACCTCAGAATGCTCTCCCAGATGGTTGAGGCTCTCAAGGAACCTTATTACGTTTATGAACCACATATTCAGAAGCTCATTGGCGGGGGACTCACAATAGTTAAAGGGATTCTGTCATGATTTTTATGATGTAGTTTTATTTCTTAAAGGCACTGTTTACACTGACAATAATTCACTCTACAATATAAAATGTATTTTTTAGTTGTAATATTGGTGTGTAGGTGCATCTCAGGTCATTTTGCTTGGTCATGTGCTTTCAGAAAGAGCCAGCACTTCAGGATGGAACTGCTTTCTGGCAGGCTGTTGTTTCTGTTTCTGTTGTGTAACTGACTGTGTCTCAGTGGAACCTGGATTTTACTATTGAGTGCTGTTCTTAGATCTACCAGGCAGCTATTATCTGGTTACCTTCCCATTGTTCTGCTGATGGGCTGCTGGGGGTGGGGGAGGGCAATGTGATATCACTCACTCAACTTGCAGTAAAGAATGACTGGTTTATCAGAGCACGAGTCACCTGACTGGGGGAACCTGGGAAATTGACAATATGTATAGCCCTATGTCAGATTTCAAAATTAAATGTAAAAAATAATTTTACTCTTTCCAGGTTTCCAGAAGGAAACCTCATCCTTCTGAGAGAGAGTCTGGGGGCATCACTCTCATCGCTATCCTGCAGATAATAAGGATCTCTTCCTTTATTAGAAGGAGGTAAACATTTGCCCCCCCCCAATAACTGATTTATTAGGAATGCTGGGAATATTTAGGTGGAACCCCCAGCATCCCACTAAAGGGTAAAGGCTGAATGTTCCATAAATTGTGCGCAACCAAGTTTAAGACGAGAAGTGATGGTAACAGCCAGCAGCCAATCAGAATGTTCGAATTGTTACAGTGTTGGAGCAACAGCCAATCAGAACATTACAATATTCACAATTTAAAATTTCCCAAACCAACTGACAAATCCAGCAGCAAAGCATATCATTACATATCTCCTCCACCTAAATGTGGGGTTTGTGAGTTGTGAGTTTTTTTTGTTTTTTTTTTTATTAAATCCACGTCACCCCTATTAAAAAAAAAAATGTACAGAAGGGAAACGGCAAAATCTGCCTTCGGAATTTTTTCAAATGTTAATACAATGGGAAAATTAAATCGGTTACCATAGAAACATGATATAGAAGAATATTTCCGGGGGGGAAATTTTGTGGCGGCGGCTACGGTAGAATTTAAACGTATGCTAAGGAACCCCCAATTGCAAATCTGGGGTGAGAAGGCAGTTGGGAGATTTTTGGAAGGTGTAAAAGTGACAATTGCTGTACAAATGGCGTCTCT
>CM044433.1:6757389-6768728 GCA_024363595.1 Xenopus borealis
AAAAAAAAAAAAAAAGCTCAGTACAAATGTATATATATTTTTATGTTTTCTTCCTCAAAGGCATTGTTCGCTTTAAAAACTACTCTCAGTATCGTGGGGCTCGGACAATCCAGAAATGAGGTTTACATGGGAATGGCGGGAAATGCAGAAAGCACCAGCGAAGGGACAGGTCTGGCCTGTGAGACTGGGAATGGGACCAGAGTACAGACCGGATACAGTGGAACTAATATCCTTTAGACCAGGGATCCCCAACCTTTTGAACCCGTGCGCAACATTCAGAAGAAAAAGGAGTTGGGGAGCAACACTAGCATGAAAAATGTTCTAGGGTGCCAAATAGGTGATGTGATTGGCCATTTGATAGCCCCTATGTGGATTGTCAACCTACATTGAGTCTCAGTTTGGCAGTTCACCTTTTATGCAACCAAAACTCCAAGCCTGGAATTAAAAAATAAGCACCTGCTCTGAGGCCAATGGGAGCAACATCCAAGGGGTTGGAGAGCAACATGTTGCCACTGGTTGGGGACCATTGCTTTAGACAAAAGGGTTGCACTTAGGGTTGCCACCTTTTCTTGAAAAAAATACCGGCCTTCCTATATATTTATGTTTTTTTCCTATTAATAACATTGGGATCAACCATGAAAAATACAGTCCAGGCCGGTAAAATACGAGCCAGGTGGCAACCCTAGTTGCACTTGATGGATGAGTGTCTTTTTCCAAGCTAGATTACTATGTAACAGACATTGCTTTATCAGCCACAGTTCCAGGAATATCTAGGACATCAAGTATTCACCCAAAGTCCTGTTCTAATTGACCTTGAGGATGGGGCTCTGGGAGTAGTTAGGGTAGAAAATAGGCTCTTTACCCAACTATGTCCCTAACTGACCCTCAGACTGCCCCCTGCCAAGGCTCGGTGCCCCCCTAGGGAGACACTGGTAGAGAAACAAAGCGTTTCCAGGAAAAATAAAGTGGCTCCTACTTAATATATTCTATGTCCAAAACCTGTCCGAGAGACAACGGTATCATATAAAACAGGTTTAAGTAATAGACAATTCGATCATTATGGGTATTATGAAGCAGATGCCTTGCTTACTTGCCCTTGAGTCTAGGCGGCAATGGAATGGTTAAACGCGAGAGAACCGGTGGCCTGGTCATGGAGAGAGTTAAAGTGCTAAATAATAATGGAGAATGTGTGATGGAGCAGACAAAAAGCATGTGACTGCAGACTAAAATTATCCACTGGAGCCAACCCCAGAGCCCACCTGTTGCAGCGCCAGCACATGGCTTACTTGGATTTTCATCCCCCCCATAAATATTTTTAGCATGCAGTAAGCCATTCCAGGGCATGCATTAGGCTCCATCATGGAAGAAGGGAGCAGAGAGGAGTTTGGGAAGAGTCACATTGCAGCATGGGTGCTCATTACTCTGCCAACTAACAGGGAAAGGGTTAATGTGAGTCAAGATCCTGCCTCTGTGTTAGATTAAAGTCCAAGTAAAAGCCGGTAGGAGTGCAATGAATCGCCATCAAATTAAAGGGAAAATATTAGCAAAAGGGATATTAGTAGCACTAACTATTGCCAGATAAAAGGTATTTAAGGCGGCCAATTAAACCCTCATTGGTACTTTTGTTCGGAGGGACTGTGCCTGCCTGCAGTGAGTAGGAACTGCTGCAGATCATTAAATACTCATTTATCAACGTCTCTCGCCAGGCAACACAATGCAGAAGAACGGCATACTGAAGAAGCAGCCGGCAGCCCAGCAACAGCAGCTCATTAGCATAGCCTACCGCTAAGGCCCTCGCCTGCCATTGGAAGGCGGCGGGGAAAGCCCGGCCAATCAGAAGAGGCCTATGCAAATGGAATGCTCGAGTTGCCAGGGCAGAGCAGCTTCCCCCGGCTGCCCAATAGGAAAACAAACAATAAACAAGAAATGAAAATTGAGCACTGTCACATTTTCAAGTCGTCGTTAACACTTTTAAGATGAATCCGGGGAGGGGGGCAGTGTATGTTGTGTGAGTGTATGTTGTGTGAGTGTGTGTTGTGTGAGTGTGTGTTGTGTGTGTGTTGGGGGGAGAGAATTGGGCTGCAAGTGAAAAGCATTACACTGAGGCTGGTGCTGCTGGTGAGGTATGGGAAAGGGCAGGGCAATGCAGTGAACATACAGGGGGAGCAGAAATCCTACATTGCAACTTATGGGGCAGCGCTTGCTTCAATTAAAGCGATACAGACAATAAAAACGTTCTTTTCTCAATATTAATCTGCATTAAAGGTTACCTACAGGTCATGTTGATAGTTTTTCAGGATAGTTCTGCTTTTGTAAGTAATTGTTAGGGCCGGTACACATGGGCGTTTTTGACCTGGGCTCCCCTGCGTTGCGTTTGGCAGCGTTCAGCCGCAGGGGAGCGCAGGTATAGACGCACCTCATTTTGTTCAATGAGGTTGTACCCACGAGACGCGTGTAAGCGCCGAACGCAGATTCAGACGCAACATGCTGCATTTTTCCTGCGTTTGGCGCCTACATGCGTTCGCGTGAGTACAGCCCCATTGAAAATAATTGAGTGCGTCTATACCTGCGGCTGAACGCAGCAAAACAGAACGCAGGGGAGCGCAGGTAAAAACGCCCGTGTGTAAGGGCCCTTACTTGTTGTTCCTTAAAGTGGCCATACACGGTCAGCTCCGCTCGTTTGGCAACATCCAAGGGCGTAACTACTGGGGGAGCAGGGGGTGCGAGCAGACCAGGGCCCCCCGGCAGATTGCGCCCGGCTTTAGTCGGCTGCCGGCGCAAAACAAATCAACACGGAGGGTGGTAGGGGGGCTCGGCTGAACGGCCCGCACCCGGGCCTGCTCCCACAAAGTTACGTTACTGGCAACATTGCGGACAACGAGCGGATATCTCCCCCATACGCCCCTTGAGGTGGGCGATATCCGGCTGATCCTATCGTCGGCCCTAGGGCCCAACGATCAGATCAGAACGGCGTAGATACGGGCAGTCGGATCGCGGGACCGCATCAATGAACAGATGCGGCTGCAAACCGACGGGATTTTTAATCCTGCCCGATCGACATCTGGCCAACTTTCGGCCAGATATCGATCGGGGAAGCCTGTCGGAGTGCCCCACGCACGGGCCGATAAGCTGCCGACTCAGTCTGTCGGCAGCTTTTATCGGGCCACCTTTAACCTGAGTGTCCCTTCTCAACTTTCTAATGCCAAGGGACTCCTGCTGCACAAAAATGGCTGTCCCTCATAAGCGGAACATGGGGTAAGGAAGGTCATGTAAAAACATCTGACAAATGCTTACATGGCAAAATACTAAATAGTATGCAAAGACAATATTATTATAGATCTTGAAAAAAAAAAGGATCTTTTCTGGTGTCAGTATCTCTTTAACCCCATCTTATCTGGTAAGGAGTGAAAGTTTCCATGGTACCAGGCAGCAGCCATAGGAACAGAATGTGTTACATGAGCTGATACACAAACACACAACTTTGGGCAGAAAAGGCACAAAAGCCAGACCAGGCAACAGAACCAACATTCTACTGGGGATCTGCTCTGTCTTGCAACTGGGCTGCTTGATTAACCCCTGCAGTACATATAGATCAAGCAATAAACTGGGGTATTAACTTGCAGTACAGGGGAAACACAAACATGCAGCTAAAGAGCCAAATGGAAGAAATATTGTTTCTGTTTTTTATGTTTTGTCCCTTTATCACCTCGTAGGAGCAGATCTTTATTATTATTATTATTATTAACATGTATTTCTATAGCGCCAACTTGTTGCGTAGCGCTGTAAAGTGAATGTGATTATACAACCAAATCACATGAATTACATATATAGAACATAAAGAGTTACATACATCACAATAAATATGGAGTTACATACATCACAATAAATACTGGTACAGGAGGTGAGGAAGGCCCTGTACAGAAAAAGCTAACGGGAAGGGAATGATACACAAGGTGTGGGAGTGGGCAAGATCATAGTAAAGTGGGTGAGAGATGTAGTAATGTAAGCGGTATTGCATTGAGTGGTTAACAGTGAGGGTAGGCTTCTCTAAAAAAGTGGGTTTTTAGAGATTTCTTGAAAGCTGAAAGATTGGGAGAAAGTCGGACAGACCGTGGGAGAGAATTCCAGAGGAGGGGTGCAGCCCTTGCAAAGTCTTGAATGCGAGTATGTGAGGAGTTAATGAGAGAAGAGTTGAGTAGCAGGTCAGTAGAGGAGCGTAGTAGGCGGTTGGGTGAGTAAATGGAGATTAGTTCAGAGATGTAGGGATTAGATCTAATCTAATTTCCCAGAATTTCCACAAATGTACTCACAAGGATCCCTTTCACCTGCCAGGGAAGAAACCAGAGCACCTGAATGAGTCCCACACAGACGGACAGACATTTGGACTCCATGATGGGGTCCTGGTAGGGTTGCCACCTGGCCAACCTGGCCAGTAAAAAAGATGGCTGATCCCAATGTTTAAAGGGGGAAAAAAATATATAGGAAGAGTGTTTTGTTTTTCCAGAAAAGGTGGCAACGCTTGGTCCTGACCAGGAATGAACTCAGGGGCAATGCTAATCACTGCCCTTCCTCTAGAGCAGGGATCCCCAACCTTTTTTTTTTTACCTGTGAGCCACATTCAAATGTAAAAGAAGTTGGAGAGCAACACAAGCATGAAAAAAGTTCTCGGGCTACCAAATATGAGCTGTGATTGGATATTTGGAAGCCCCGATATGGACTGGCAGCCTACAGGAGGGTTTATTTGGCAAACAAGCACCTGCTTTGAAGCCGACATCCAAGGGGTCGGTAGGCAACATGTTGCTCATGAGCCACTGGTTGGGGATCACTGGGGAGTTTTTTTTTTTTTTAACAATTAACTCTTTATTGAGTTTTCACATTTTCCCAAAATAAAGTTAACAGGAAAGAATAGAAAAAAACAACTAAGCTATTATTACAGGGCTGCCCAAAAGGAAGATGGGGATCTAGCAGTGGACCTTTAGCTGGTGATCAGTAGATCTCAAGACACTGTCAACCAACAGCTTGACTAAATCACCCTCCTGTTTCATGCTTTTCATTCAGATATTTATTTTGTTATTGTTGCCTAAGAAATAGTTGTTTATTGAATATAGCTATATGAATTCTCTCATAAATCAATATAATATTCATTGTAATTATTTGTAATATTTTCCATGGAACGGAATGCTAACAGTGATATTATGGATGTAGATCATAATGGGACAACTCCACTAAAAGTAGAACTCACGTTAGTAAAGTATGGGCACTCCTGTATTTATAACAATCATAACGGATCTGGTAATTAGTCAGCATGAAATAAGGCTTGCAGAGACCTGTTATCCAGAATGCTCAGGACCTGGTGTCTTCCGGATAATGGATCTTTCAGTAATTTGGATCTACATACTTTAATGGTTAGGCCAGACGGGAAGATTCGGGGGTATTGGTCGCCTGGCGACTGATCGCCTCTTCTTTGGGGCGACTAATCTCCCCGAACTGCCTCCCCCTGCCTTCCAGCTGATTAATGATTAATCGCCTGCGCTTATTCACACTTGGCGCCTCATTAGGCAATTTCAAGCGATTTCGGGAAAGAGCAGGGCCACGTGTGAATAGTAGGTGCAGGCGATTATTCATTAAGCAGCTGGAAGGCAGTTTCGGGGAGATTAGTCGCAAGGCGATCAGTATAGCGATCAGGAATCTCCCCGAATCTTCTCGTCTGGCTTAGAAAATCATCTAAACATGAAATAAACCCAATAGGCTGGTTTTGCTTCCAATAAGGATTAATCTTAGTTGGAATCAAGAACAAGCTACTGTTTTATTATTACACAGAAAAAGGAAATACATTTTTTAAATTTGGATTATTTGGATAAAATGGAGTCTATGGTATATATAGTCTATTCCAGATAATGTGTTACTGGATAACGGATCCCATACCTGTATAGAAGAAAACAACAAACTTCATTGAGTTTTATCCCATTTACTGTGTTGCTCTAGGGTTTACGTGGCTATTTATTGGCTGGTGTGCCATAACCCTGGCTGAAATACAAGTCCCAGCATGCTCTGCCTGACAGAGGAAATCCCTGCCACTACTACCTCCGTGCAATGCCATTACATAGCACTTTATAATGGGTCAATGGCATCAGCTTTTCCCAGACACAATCATATTAAAGTGATGAGATGTGCAAGGAGCTCCTGCCGGTATTTTTGATGGTTGATTCCAATGTTATTAATAGGAAAAAAAGATAAATATATAGTAAGGCCGGTATTTTCTTTCAATAAAAGTTGGCAACCCTAGTCCCATGAGACCCCAGGTCTATGAGAACTGCTCCCCAATGCAACGTTCATTAAGCTGCAAACTCTGCTCCCAAGGTGGGGAATCAATAGGATGATGCACAAACACATAGTAACCACTGCACTGTGCCGGCTGCTATATAGTGAATTAATAACTGGAAGGACAAGAAGCCCAGGCTTCCCAAGCACTTGCACTACTTATCAGCATTGGACCCTCCCATGTTAGCTCAGGGGCTGCCCTCGGGGAGTATGAAGTACGCAAGGGTGCAATATATACAGGAGGGGAGTGAAGAGCAAAGCAAGTTGCAGGTACGGGGCAGACATTCTGCTTGCGCTTGGTAAGGCTGATAAGTAGGCTGCTGGTGCACAATCACACACCATTGGAGTTGGACATTAAAGGGCAAAAAATTTCTCAAAAGAGCCAACAGATTTTTTTATATTTAATTTTGAAATCTGACATGGGGCTAGAAATAGTCAGTTTCCCAGCTGCCCCCAGTCATGTGACTTGTGCTCTGATAAACTTCAGTCACTCTTTACTGCTGAAATGCAAGTTGCAGTGATATAACCCCCACCCCCAGCAGCCTAACAACAGAACAATGGGAAGGTAACCAGATAACAGCTCCCTAACACAAGATAACAGCTGCCTGGTAGATCTAAGAACAACACTCAATAGTAAAATCCAGGTCCCACTGCGACACATTCAGTTACATTGATTAGGAGAAACAACAGCCTGCCAGAAAGCAGTTCCATCCTAAAACGCTGGCTCTTTCTGAAAGCACATGACCAGGCAAAATGACATGAGATGCACCTACACATCAATATTACAACTACAAAAATACACTCATTGAGATAGGAATTAAATTTTACATGGTACAGGTATGGGACCTATTATCCAGAATGCTCGGGACCTAGGGTTTGCCGGATAATGGATCTTTCCGTAATTTGGATCTTCATACATTAAGTCTAGTAAAAAAATCATATAAACATTAAATAAACCCAATAGGCTGGTTTGGCTTCCAATAAGGATTAATTCTATCTTATAGCTACTGTTTTATTATTACAGAGAAAAAGGAAATCAATTTTTAAAATTTGGATTAGTTTATTACAATGGAGTCTATGTGAGATGGCCATTCCATAGTTCAGAGCTTTCTGCATAATGGGTTTCCAGACAAGGCATCAAATACCTGTACAGTAAATTATTTGCAGTGTAAACAATGTAATGTATAAATAAAAACACCACCAATAAAAATAATGACGGAATCCCTCTAAAGAGCAAATATTAAGGATGTTTATGTTTCAATGGTCGGGGGCAGTCACATAATCACTAAAGACTGGACTGACATCAACTGGACCCTCGTCCAACAGAGACACTGGTGGGACAAACCAAAGCTCTTCCTTTACTAAGGGTTAGGGCTAGGCCAGACGGGGAGATTCGGGGGCATTTTGTCTCCTGGCGACTTCTCGCTGCGACTTGTAGCCCCCGAACCTCCCCGTCTGGCCTTAGCCTTAGACCACACGGGAAGATTTCAGGGAGATTAGTCAGCAGGTGTCTAATTGCCTTTGGGGCGACTAATCTCCCTGAATTGCTTGCCCATGTCTCTCACCCGCTAAACTATAAGTCGCCTGCACCTACTTCACACGTTGCGTTGCTGAAAATTTTGAGGCCATTTCGAGCAACTTAGAAAAACGCAGCGCCGCATGTGAAATAGCCGCAGATGATTTACAGCTGAGCGGACGCGAGACACGGGCAAGCAATTCAGGAAGATTAGTCGCCCCAAAGAAGCGGCAATTAGTCGTCTGGCGACTAACCTCCCTGAATCTTCCCATGTGGCCTATGCCTAAATGGTTTTTTAACAGCATTAATTTGGCAACACAGATATTATCATACAAAACCAAATTTTCATATGATATTTGGTGTGTGTATGGTGGAAGACGAGCCGACCAACATCAGCAGAAGACATGACTATCGTTGACCAGCCGTTGGAATGTGCTGAATGGTCAGATACAGGTAAAATTCTATTGTTTCTATCTGTATACCGACGACTCAGCTCTACTCGTATGTATTGGAATGAACAATCTTTCTTGGAAACATCTTTTCCAGGATAGATCGCAATTGTTACGTCTATGGCCACCTTAAATCCCTGGCACTATTAGCCCAGAGGTAGTTGAGACTGTAATGCAGTGGTCCTCAAACTTGGCCCTCCAGCTGTTAAGGAACTACAAGTCCCACAATGCATTTGCCTGACTTTGGCTGTCAGACTCCATCATTGCATTGTGGGACTTGTAGTTCCTTAACAGCTGGAGGGCCAAGTTTGAGGACCACTGCTGTAATGGAATAGATATGAGCAATGATCATGAAATCTATACGCGAGGTCAATATTAGTGGCCCCAACCTCTGCTCTTCCATAGGAGATGGAGAACTAGTTGCTTGTATGTAGCCGATCCAAATGATTTCTAGGCCTAAACCAAATTGTAACCACAGCATGCCATGGTCACAGCACAAACATGAACAGAGAAAATGTATAGCAAGTACTGGTAAAAGGGCAGAGACGGGAAGATTCAGGGAGACCTATTCACCGGGCATCAAATTGCCTCTTTTTCGGGCGACTAATCTCCCTGAATAGCCTTCCGCAGGCTGCAATCTAAGGCTCAGGCCAGATGGGAAGATTCGGGGAGATTAGTCGCCAGGCGAACCACTTCCCCCTGCCTTCCAGCGGCTTAAAGGGAAACTGTCATGGGAAAACATGTTTTTTTTTAATGCATCAGTTAATAGTGCCGCTCCAATAGACTTCTGCACTGAAATCCATTTCTCTAAAGAGCAAACAGATTTTTTTATATTCAGTTTTGAAATCTGACATGGGGCTAGCCATTTTGTCAATTTCCCAGCTGCCTCAGTCATGTGACTTGTGCCAGCACTTCAGGAGGGAACAGCTTTCTGGCAGGCAGTTGTTTTTCTTTCTCAATGTAACTGAATAGTACACAGTGGGACATGGGTTTTACTATTGAGTGTTGTTCTTAGATCTACCAGGCAGCTGTTATCTTGTGTTAGGGAGCTGTTATCTGGTTACCTTCCCATTGTTCTGTTGTTAGGCTGCTGGGTGGGGGAAAGGGAGGGGGTGATATCACTCCGACTTGCAGTACAGCAGTAAAGACTGATTGAAGTTTATTAGAGCACAAGTCACATGACTTGGGGCAGCTGGGAAATTGACAATATGTCTAGCCCCATGGCAGATTTCAAAATGAAATATAAAAAAATCTGTTTGCTCTTTTGAGAAATGGATTTCAATGCAGAATTCTTCTGGAACAGCACTATTAACTGATACATTTTGAAAAAAAATTTTTTCCCATGAAAAAACTTTAAATGAATAATCGCCTGTGCCTATTCACACGCGGCGCTGCACTTTCCTAAAATCGCTATAAATTGCCTAAGGAGGCAACTTTGAGCGACTTCGGAAAAGCTAGCGCCGCGTGTGAAGGCAGGATGAAGAGGTTCAGGGAGATTTGTCGCCACAAACAAGAGGCGATTAGTCGCCAGGCGACAAATCTCCCTGAATCTTCCCGTCTGGCCTTACCCTCAATCTCTGGCGGGATGTCACTCAGAGTGATTTGTTTTGCAAAGTCGCCCGAATTTGCCTCATGAGCAAACTTCAGGTGACTTCGGAAAACAAATCGTTCTGAGTGCCATCCCAACAGGTGACTAAATCTCCCCAAATCTTTGTGTGGATCTGCCCGTGCAGCACAAAAAAATACAAAAACAGGCGCGACAGGTTTTGGAATTAGTTATCTGCTATCCTGGAAGGGTTTAGGTTTATAGCACCAAGGAATGTCAACCCACAAACATTGTTTTTTTGCCAAATAAAAGAAGAAAAAAGACCTGCCTGTGCTGCTGGGGAACCAAGACATTTGCAACAGTGTTTAAAAAGTAACAACCAGGGGTTAAGCACATTCTGCTTTCAATAACTTTGATAACTTTAAAGTGACGGAAATGTTTAATCAATATATATTGGAAAGTTACTTAGAATTATGTTTTAAACTCCACTCAGCACCATTCCAATTCACCTTGCCTGGTTGCTAGGATAGGTGTGGCCAATGGTTAAAATGCTGAATTAGTAGTTAGTTTAAAGTGAAAACCATCAGCATTAGTGATGTGCGGGCTGGCCTGAAACGCGTGGGTCTGGGCTAGTACTAAAGCAACAATTTAAGTGATGGAGACAAAGGACACAGCACCCCGAAGCACATTATAATCACATCCTAGCAAATAAAGTGCAAGTCTCTATATTTTATTATCCTTTAACCACACATACTATATCCACCCTTCCATCCTAACCCACAGCTCTACTGTAGACTCCAAAAGCTTCTGAGGCACCTTACTATGATACTAGGCTTACCCCATAAGCATTCTGTTAAAGGCACAGCACCCAAGCTGAAAAGCAATATATGTCTTATATGAGCAGCATTGCAGATACATGAAAGACAGCAGCTAGGTCTGTCCAATTCTTGTTCTATACACTCCTTCATTGAACATTCAAACCCGCTTCAGGCCCCTGTGGAAGATTAGGAATCATCAGCCTAAATGTTTATTGGGGCACTTGTGTGCGATTCAGAAGAGGTGGTGGGACAGATGCACTAGTGCAACTATAGGAAAGTGCAAGTACATAAAAAGCTGTGTGTCCTGGTAACTCTCTGTAGAGGGAACCCAAACACATTTTCTACTTATCATTTTGTTTATATAGATACAAAAAAAGGAGACAAGAACAGATATACAGCCTTTAAACACAATGCTTAGTGGCTGATCCCAGGAATTGCTCGCGGTGCTGGAGGCAGAAAGAAGTCTCTCTCTATGGTCACATAAGCAGCATAAGTTTGGGGGTTTCTCTGGTTTCTCTTTCCCCTGAGGGAACATACAGAGGATGAACTTGTCTTTTATTCCTCTCGGAACTCCACAAAAAGTAAGTAAACATTGTGTCAAGCAACTTTGCAATATACATCAATTAAATAATATGCAGACTTTTCATGATTTTCAATGGTTTCTGACAGTTCCCTAAGCCTAGCCCCCT
>CM044433.1:7027024-7041859 GCA_024363595.1 Xenopus borealis
ACTTGATGGCAACTAAGCTGCATAAATCCTTATTTGTGGCAAAACAATCCTGTTGGGTTCATTTAATGCTAATTTGTTTTAAGTAGCCTTAAGGTATGACCATCCAAATTGCAGAAAACCCCAGGTCCTAAGCTACAATAAAAACCATTGCTATTTTTAATGCTGTGCTTTACGTATGTATTTACTGTAGTGCAATTGCCTAGAGAAGGCCTATACCCGCTTATGTACTGTTGCAGAATCTGATTTCTTTTTTTTTTTCCTCTTGGCATCCCGAGTAGTTTTGGCCTCTAACCATAGCAGTGACTATAAAAATCTAAATCTAAAGTTTATTCTGGCTCAGCATCTTTATTTAGAAAGGTATAAAAGGAAAAGGCTTACAAATTGGTCTTGCTGGAAATATACACACAGAGTGAGGCGCTGGGAGAATTAAGATTTAAGAGGACAAAGGGGAGAGAGGAACTCATTCTCGCCTTCTATCCATTACAGAAGAAGACATGGCCCAGCAGAGTGGAGTAGAGTTTGCACGGGAACCCTTCTATAGGACTAATGATAGATCATTTGATTGTAGATTTAAAACGGTTCTACAGAAAAGATTATTGTTCTGTTTAATACTGATAATGTCACATTCTGCTTGTGAAAAGAGCAGGGGTAGGGTAAGAACATGAATTGTTTAGAAGTAGACATACATTTAAAAACCAATCTTAAGCTTCATTTGGGAATATCCTGTTGTTCCTAGGGTTGCCACCCGGCCGGTATTTTACCGGCCTAGCCGGTAAAACACTCGCCAAGGCCGGGGCCGGTATTACAAATTTACCGGCAATGTAGCTGCCGGTAAATTTGTAATACCTTTAAAAAGACCCGTCGGCCAATCCCCAAGTCCCACTGTCTTGGTTCCTTATTGGTTTTACAGGTGTGTGAAAAAGGTGTGTAGGAACTTCAACTACCATCCCATCCCTGTATCAGTAGTGTCCATTAAGGCTTGTTCACCAGACTGGTGGCAAGTGGTAGATACACATTTTTAGGTACAGCGAATAAGCCCAAAAATCCAAATGTAATTTGGAAACATTTTTACAAAACTATTGCATGCAATTTTCTGAGATCACTGGGTGACTTGTAGTACCACATCTCACCTGTTGGCAGCAGACGCCCCCTTCTTCACTGTTTGGCTTGCATCATTCCATTACAAATACCTATGTCCTTTATTGGTTAAAAAAGAAGAAACACCCCGTTGTATCTCAAATTATTTTCATCCACACACCCCCTTATCTCCAGTCAACCAATCAAAGTGCTATGTGTGCTTAATTAATTATAGCACATAGCACTTTGATTGGTTGACTGGAGATAAAATCATGATTCATTTAATTAATGTCACCAATTGATTGGAGATAAAATACAATTTATAAAAACAGCATCTGATATAGATGTATAAAGTATACAGTACAAATTTATTAAGCTCTCACGAATTTAATTATATCAACACTCGGACAATTAATTTCAGCATGTGGCACTTTATTCATTTAAGAAATTAGGGTGGAGATTAAGGCCCTTAAAGTTCAATTGAATTTGCCCCAGTATTGTGACTGTAACGTAGGTGTGTGATATGAATAATTAATCGAGTACAGTGATCCAAGGGGGTGTGGGGATGCAAATAATTTGATATAGAACAGGGTGTTTCTTCTTTTTTAACCAATAAATATCGATAATTGTTGCTGTACCTCGTTCTGTACTCTTTTTATAAGAGACTGTGGAGTATACACAAGTCAATATAAATACCCATGTCCGTGTATGTGTGTAGAATAACCTATGCCCATTTGATGGCAAATAAAGTAAACCCTAATTTGGTATATTTTCCTTTTAATACTTTTTTCGCTATAACGTTAAACTTTTCAGACTTGAAGTCCATAATTTCCCACCAGAATATATTTGAAATATTATCTGCACAAATTTGTACCGAATTTTACTCGCTACTGCATTGTCGGTCTAGTATAACCCCCTCGCATGTAGACCTGGCCGACATTCTGCCCTCTCCTCCGAATGAAACCCTACACCAAGGCATGCATTAAAAATCAGTGTTAGCCAAAGCCCTGTTTTATTTTCAGCATTACACTCTAATCTGTACAAGTCTGGAAATCCAAAATAAGAGCAAAAAAAAAATATGGAATTTTAAATAACGCCGGGCCTGAGGAGCGTCTGGAGTATAGCTCTCTAATTTGCCCACAAAATAATGTATCCACCCATGGGACTGAGCATAATTCTTTACCTACCGTTAACATCCCTTTATTGCTAATACATCTACTGCCTCTCCAGTTTGAGGGCATATTTATACAAATATAATTATGGCTATTTTACTCCCCCGAAAGGTTAAGATTTTAATGAGATGTTTAGGTTATTTGTCAAGCAAGGGTTTGGTACAACTGCGGAGATGATTGTATTTCTACACATTCAACTTTCCTAAAATACACTCAAATAAAATAGTTGCATTTTCTTTTGATCTTTAAAGAGAAAGTTTCGTATAAAAACGTTTGTCATCGTGAATTCTCGTGTACATTTGGTGACACCATTTTTTATTTATAGCGCAAGATGGTAGGGCTCCTTTACTATGGTTACAATTTCCCTTTAAAACCAGATTTTTTTATATTTAATTTTGAAATCTGACATGAGGCTAGACATGTTGTCAGCTTCCCAGCTGCCCTCAGTCATGTAGCTCTTTTTTACTGCTGTACTGCAAGTTGGAGTGATCACCCCCCCAGCAGCCTAACAACAGAACAATTGGAAGGTAACCAGATCTAAGAACAGCACTCAATAGTAAAATCCAGGTCCCACCGCAACACATTCAGTTCCATTGAGTAGAAGAAACAACAGCCCGCCAGAAAGCAGTTCCATTTTAAAGTGCTGGCTCTTTCTTGAAGCACATGACCAGGCACAATGACCTGAGATGGCGCCTACACACCAATATGACAACTAAAAAAAAATACACTTGCTGGTTCAGGAATGCTATTTTATATTGTAGAGTGAATTGTTTGCAGTATAAACTGTGTAATTTAAAAAAAATACATATAAAAATCATGACAGAATCCCATTAAGGTGGCCATAGATGCACAGATAATATTGTATGAAATGAGACAAGCCAACCAGCTCATTGATTGGGCTGGCCAGAAAATTATCTGATGGTTACAATACACCTGTGTATTGAAACAAACAATCTTTCCTGGAAATATCTTTTCTAGGAAATATCATAATTGTTACATCTATGGACACCTTTAGGGTGATGCCTTTGACAATGGTCATTTTAAAAATAAATTTGCAGACTTCTTAGAATACTTAGGGGTTATTTATCAAAAGCTGAAAAATTTCTGAAATATACTCCGACCAAATCTGCTCGGGTTATTTCCCCTTACTTAGCATTTTATGGAGAAATTCCAGTGCGGGAAAAAATTGTGAAAATTGTTACAAAAATTGGAATTGTGTGAATTTTTTGTAAAATCTTTTTGAAGATTTGACCGAAAACCACTAAATCTTCAGATATTTGCACAAACCACAGTGCAGATCATGAAATCTTTGGGACTTTTCCCATGATTTATATAAAATCTTGGCAGTCCTGAGATTCCAGATTTTCTGATTCTGACTTTTTCCATCCTCTGGGTATAATAAAAATGTTTTGAGTTTTTGCCATTCGTACTTTAATAAATAACCCCTTAGTGTTGTGCGAAGGTTTTCCCTTACAATTCCCTACAGTGAAATGTAATTATTATCCCTCATCTAGAGTGGACAGAGCATGTCATTACCATGTTTTCTTGCAATTGGACCTCATCATGGAAATGTTTTCCTTTAGGAGTTTTCTGCCTATTGTAACTACTGATTGTGTAATGGTTTTGATTAGTTTCCCTCTAAGTTGTTTATTGAACATGATAGCTTACCAAATAATCGAGCAATGCAAAATAGAGTTCAAAATGGCAATATCTTTGAAACCCTTAAAACAATCATTGAGTTTGACGGCAGATTAGAGAAACCTGAAACCTAATCATATCTAGAGAGCTCTAATTGAAGTCATATTTTCAGCTACCAGGACGTATAGTTTGTCCTGATTTGAGTACCTAAACCGGGCAACGACCCTGGGCCAACAATCAGATCATAAAGTGGCCTATTGAGACTTATCAGACGAGGACCACACCAGTGCATTGATGTGTGTGTGTGTGCCCCATACTTGTATTTTGCTGATTTTTGGACAAATATCAATCAGCCAAGTTTGCCACATTTATGGGCCAACAAATTGGTCTGGAAAGAGTTTAGCTTTTATCAACCCCTGTAATGGAATATCAGTCACAAGCACATACTAATGTCTATCATCAACCAATCAAGAATAGTATGGGTGGTACTTAGATCAGCAGCTAGGCCATTCATATTCATATGTATGTTCACTGAGATTAATAGGAGTCAAGAATATAAAGTTACTCTGTGCCAGTCCAGTCACAGTTCTTATTCTTTTCCAATATAGAGTCTTCATGCTGATGTTCTCCAATGGCTCAAAACTCGCACGGACAACAATGGGTTGATAAAGTATGGCAAAATGTCTCTGAAAGTCTACCCATCACCCCAGCCTGACATAGATGTAAGCCCATCCTTGGCACCTCTTATTACAGACCCAGAAAGCTTTTCATGTGAAGAATTCAGTGTAGAGAGGTACAATGAAAGCCTCTGCACAGAGAAGCTTGGCAAAATCGTTCTTTTTGCTGAAGTTACAACCACAACCTTCAATCTCCTGGAAGGGTAAGTGCCCATTTGATTGTTGTTGCCTTAACCAATCTCAGCATTGACTAGATGGCACTTAAGGTAAATAATAAAGGAACCTCCTTTCCTCATGCTCCCAAATCTGTGAAGCCGCATCTGCTCATAGTGAGCAAGAAGTGCATCACACAACCACCTGCATGCTCCATGGAACTGCATTGTTGGTCTTGAGTTGTGCCAGTACTGCTAAAGCTGTAAACATATTTATAAAATAGTTTCATATGATAGTTGATATGTGTATTCTGGCCTGACTATGATGGATATCAGTTGGTTGACTGGCCAGGCAAAATTCCATCTGCTGATGCACCATGTTGTCTATTGGCTCATTGGCTAATGAGGAAGTGAAGAGGAGCCATGTTTCTCCTTACTTCATGGTGATCCCATAAATGACCCAAATGAATGGAACGTAAGGTAGCCATACTTTGTTACAGTAGCCATACAGTAAAAGGTCTAAGAAAGTATAGTGGCACCAATTGGACGAGATAGTGTCACAGGCATATAAGGTTGATGGAGCCATAAATGCCAATGACTCCTTTTATAAAGCCTACTGACTTCTTATTGTCAATATGCTCTGCCTATCTGGTTATTTTTGTTTTGCATAGAGGGCATTTGTGTGAGGAAACCTTTAGTCCTCTAATTGGGGAGCTTTTCTAGGATTCGTGCTTGTTTAATCCTATGAATATTATGTTAAAACAAACACCACATTCCTTGCACTTTTCTTTGAGCGCAGCTGGGAATAAAATCAGGACCCTCTTTTATTTTTGGCAAAGTCTCTAACTCCATGGTACTGATTTTGTATACAACATTGCAATGATTGCTCTGTATTTCAAGCACTATGAGCTGATCCTACGGTTTACACTCTTAAGTATGACCTGGGCTTTTTTGCTGTTGTAGACTTATCCAGATGATTTCTCGTAAAGGAGAACTAAAGCTCCAAAAAAATTTGGATAGAAATGCTGCAAATAGGGGATCATTTAGAATGCCCCACACACAGTATTCAAAGTACAAAAAAGGCCATAGCTGAGTACTAGGGGGCGCACTCTTGCACCCACAAGTTCTTAACCTGCCCACACCCAACCCATCTCTAACATGATGAAGGGGGCAGGCTGAGGCAGGCACATGCCTACAAGTAGAGCCTGTGGGAGGCAGAGGTTGCGCAGAGTAAGGTTGCGTTTGGGAAAGCTGAAAGGGAGAGCTCAGTCTGAACCCACCCGCGACCCAGTAATCTTGTCTGAACATCCGTCTGAACCCACCTGACCTGTGGGTCTCTGCCCACACATCATTAAACCAGACGTGTGACTCTGAACAAGGGCATAACTACAGAAGAAGCAGACCCTGCGGCTGCAGGGGGGCCCAGGAGGTATACGGGCCCCATGAGGTCCTAAGTCACATTCAGTTTCAATCAATATTGGCAAAACAAGTCAACCTCTAAGCATTTTGGGGGCCTGAAAAATAATTTTCTGTGGGGCCCACTGGCTCTGAAGATATATATTATTATTATATGATATTATTTATTGTAGAAAGGATGATGTTACTTTCAGACTTTGTAAAATTATGTTGGTTGCCACTTGGGTGCAGGGTGGCAGTTAAGCAATAGCTAGAGAGCTACAGGTTGGAGATCATGTGTATATAAATGCACAACCAATAATTTTTCTGAAATAAGGAACGCTATAAATTTTGTCTCTCATTTTGCTTTTCATGTGTTGAGCCAGCAGTGATAATACCGAACTACCCACCACAGAACAAGGCTCTGCATGCCAACAATAATACAACATATATATATATATATTAATATGTAAAACATCAACACAGGCCATCTGGAGATCTAATGAATAATCAAGGGATTCCAAATTAAACCTTAGATTCCACCCCCCTCCCGAATCTTTAGGACAACACTGTCAAATTCAATCTCGTCAGCCTGCGCCGAGAATCAATTTTTCAAACTTTTATGACAGGCCTAATAGCTTCCACCTGTTGTTTGAGCCTGAGCCTTGACTGGCAACGTTACCAGGGAGGGTGGATGTGTATACACAGAAAGCCTTATTAGGCTCCGGCTGTTCCTCCACTGTGAGGTCACTCAGCCATTAAATTAGTTCCATCCTACTTCTCCCCCTTGCCCCGCGCTGATTTCCAGCTATATATTGCTGAGCACGGGTGGTAGCCAAGGCTTTGTTTGGACTTTAGGGTGCTTGGAATGAATCCCCCTCTCATTCCATCCCGTTCATTTGTAAAGTGATGCTGAATCGATGACTGAGTTTAATATAAAACCAGTTTAGTTGCCTTAAATTCTTTCTTGTGGTATAAAAGAATGAAAATAAGATGAGCACGTTCCCTAAGACTGTAAATTCTAGCACAGCCATGTTTGTTTCTGGCAGTAAGGGCATGGTATAAATATAAGGTTTGGTTTTATATAAAAATATCTAGTTTAATTTTTGCAATTTAAAATATTGTGTACCATCAAAAGCTGCCTCTATAGGTACTACACCCGCACACTTGGCTTTATGAACGGGATGTGAGGCACCTCATATCGACGATTCTTTAAAACATCTCCGTAGGGTTGTCAACTATTCAGTTTTTAATCAGGGCAACACCTCCTTCTTGCTGAGGCAGAAAATGATTTATGATAAATAATTTATAATGAATTAGTTTTGGAGCTAGGCACAAGCTAGGAGTCATCTTGAGAAGATTTTTGGTTCAGGGTCTGGGCATTGAGGTATAGATAATAAGGCTGCAACACTCCTTTTTGGTCAGATCAGGGTGGAAGATCAGGTCCTTTTTGCTCCCACTTATGCCTCTGAAGTGCATTAAAGAGCACCACCTGGATTTAAGAACGTCAGATGATAATTGATCACCCTCTCAAAGTCGCTGCATGGTGATAATTAAAATGGTTTAGAATGCGTTGCTGAGGAGCGACCTCAACGTCCGGCTATCTAGGATGAAGTTTCACTAGTGCCCCCTTGGTTTTCAACTCTTTAGGCAAAATTCCAGGCGTTTGTCTTTTAACGTTGTTCCCCTAGTCAGGCCAGTTTGGTGTGGTATAATTATACTGATCAGCCTGTTGTCCCAATGCACTGATTCCATATGAGAGACCAGGTTATGGCCACATTTCTCTTGTTTATTTGGACTGACATTCCGAACATGTGGAACAGCAAATAGTGATGTGGCTCATCTCATTTGGCACACCAAATCCAAGATTTGGTTCTGAATTTGGTCATGATTTGGCCTTTTTCAGCAGGATTTGGATTCGGCCAAATCCAAGTGCTAAGCTGAACCGAATCCAGATGCAAAAAATCTTGACTTTTTGCCACACAAACAAGGAATTCAAAAATTTTCAATCCTTTTTTTTAATTCTTCTTCCTCCTCATTTTCTAATTTACATATGCAAATTAGGGTTCAGATTTGGTTTGGTATTCAGTGAATTCTTCACTCAGGATTCAACTGAATCCTAAAATAGTGTATTCAATGCATTCCTAGTTTTTGAACCTGCTTGATTGCACCTCGAGGTGGGGGTTTTAAATAAACAGATCAAGCCTGGTGAGCCTCAGGCATCCTGGGGGACTTTTAGTGTTATTGGCAGATTAATTGAGGCAAGCATTTAATCTCTAGGTGGTGTATTTTTGAGGTTAAAGAGTTATATGATGGCACAGAAATACAATTTTCTGTTGCACTTTTTACCCAGCACATAACTGTATGAGCATTTTGCTATTCAAGATGCTAAAAAACAACGTTCATGCTGCAAGGCAAATTTTATGTAAAAAGCCACACAAGTTTAGTTAACATAGAGAGCGCCATTGTTAGTAAAAATGGTGGAATATGCATTCATTTTACTAGGATCGTTTAATATAATTTTTCAACTTGCATGGACTTGTGTTAAACACCATAAAAGGTTATCACAGTTGAGATATTTACATCATTGGCTGAAACGGCAAGTGGCTTTTCCACTGGATAAAAAAATTACGCCCATAGACTGTAATGGGTAAAAAGAATTTTTTGCACGTCAAAAATTTGTCTTGCAATTTATTGAAACTATTTTGTCGCCCATAGTCTTAAATGCATTTCGGCTAATTTTCGGAGAAGCGAAACGGGTGTCAGATTCGGCCATCACTAGAAATTTCCATTCTGATATTCCAAATTGAAGTTTGTAAATGTGGCTTTAGGAAACGTCCCTACGTCAACAACTCAGAAACAAGGCTTTAAACATAAGGTGGAATGAAATCTGTGTAAAAGAAAAAGTGGAATTCCTAAATATATTTTAAAAACAAAACAAAAAAAAAATCGGTAACATTTTGCTCCATATGAAAAGGCTTAGGAAAATATGCTAACAACAAAATCTGTAAGTTTTCTGATTAAAGTTTGCGTGCGTGTAAATACTTTCAGCGCAGTATGGAACACGCACAATTTACAGGAGCAATTTCTCTTGACTATGCAAAGGCATTTGATACATTTGATCGTAGCACTCCCTGCTGATTCAGCTGAAAAACTGCGGAATCTGACCCAAAGCAATAAGCTGGTTCTATTTCGACTTGCCAGATTGGTCTCAATATGTCTCTATATCAGTGTCCAGCTGTTCTAGCCTCCTGCTACATCCAACACGTGGTGTTCCTCGAAGCTTTATGCTTGGACCCCTGCTATTCTCTGTTTTTATAAATAATCTGCCCAAAAGCTGTAGGATTGCTGCTTTATACAAGTACAGAGAGCATATAATACTGTGTGTGTGTGTTTGTACAAAAACTTAAAGGGATTCTGTTGTAAGAGTTAAAGTGCCTCCTCGTGCTTGAAAACCATGATCAATACTGTACCAAGTAGAGTTACGAGGCAATTTCTTCCCCAAAAAAGTTATAGTCATCCTTTGTGCTTGCATGGGATAAATCTATTTCCTGATTCGCATGCGACTGTCAGTGCTTTTTTTCCTGGCCTGTCCCGCTTTATGGAGGAAGTTTGAAACTACATAGAATAAAATGTCCTCAATGCATGTAGATCTGTCAACCCTAGACAGGATGGAGCAGGCTGAAGGTCAGGATACCACTAGGCATGGTCAGGACCTTGGTGGAGCGTAATGTGTCTATGGCCCAAACTCTTAGAAATGACTTCCAGGAGATTGACACCTCAACTATAATGATGTTTTATGTCCTGCTGGACACCAAGTTATAAGTACTGTACAGTATCGAACCCTTTTTTTTTTTAACAATCACCCTCTGGTGGGATTGCAGTCTGATACCCTGCGTGGCTTATGAACAGGAGAAAGATCAGGCTTCACTTGCGAGAATACCCTAACAATCAGCCCATGTGTAGCCACTTTGTGTGCAAAGCCTTATTGCCCATTACCTCAAAAAAGAACAATCTATGGGGATGGGGCTTATGCTCCTCCAAAACTATTACTTAAGTAATATCTGTACTTACTCACAATCTGCTCATGGTTTTAGCAGGCTCTCAGAACAGCACTACTTGTTCCATGAATCCATGGCTTTACATGAGACAGGGCCTGGAAAAAGCTGAAGTTTGCAAGGACAGTTCTTTGTAAAAGTAAAATGGTCCTTACTATAGTCCTATCGTTGTTGATACTACAGTTCCCATAAGCCATAACCTGTTGATGAACTTGTCCTTCCACAACATCTAAAGAATTGCTGTTTCTATCTTACCCTTCTGTCTAAAAACTGCTATCACCTTGCCTTACTGTCTCCATTTTGGTCTCCTACTTTGTCGCATCTTGCCCTTATATAGCCCTTGTTCCCCAATCTTGCTACCTATAATTCAGAGCCCAGTTTGTTTTGTGGAATCTTAATTTCCTCTTTTTAGTCACCTTTCCAAGCCCTGAATAGCCAAACTTCCCAATTCCCTGAAAATGTGTACGAACAGAGAGAAGTAGAACTTCATTTTATAGTATTTATTATTTTTTATCTGAACAAGGTGCCAACTGAGGGCAAAAATTTTGCAAATGACCCATATGTGCTCCAGGGGATGGGGGAAGCCGTCATAGTTTAATTACATGGACTATGTACATTACTACACAAGACCATGAATATCCTTTCAGTAATATCCATATAAATGGTTCATAGTGATGTCATCAGTTAAAAGCTGTGCTTAGTGATGTCACATTAATCACTTTAACTTGTGTATTGTAAAGAATAGCATACTGCCTGTGGTAAAACATGAGGATATTGGTAGTTACCTTGGAGTTCCATGATCTGTACGTCTTCTTAAAGGGAAACTGTCATGGGAAAACATGTTTTTTTAAACACATCAGTTAATAGTGCTGCTCCAGTAGACTTCTGCACTGAAATCCATTTCTCAAAAGAGCAAACAGATTTTGTTATATTTCATTTTTGAAATCTGACATGGGGCTAGCCATTTTGTCAATTTCCCAGCTGACCTGTGTCATGTGACTTGTGCCAGCACTTTAGGAGGGAACTGCTTTCTGGCAGGCTGTTGTTTTTCCTTCTCGATGTAACTGAATAGTATGCAGTGGGACATGGGTTTTTACTTCTTAAATCTACCAGGCAGGTGTTAGGGAGCTGTTATCTGGTTACCTTCTCATTGTTCTTTTGTTAGGCGGCTGGGTGGGGGAAAGGGACGGGGTGATATCACTCCAACTTGCAGTACAGCAATAAAGAGTGATTGAAGTTTATCAGAGCTCAAGTCACATGACTTGGGGCAGCTGGGAAATTGACAATATGTCTAGCCCCATGTCAGACTTAAAAATGAAATATAAAAAAAATCTGTTTGCTCTTTTGAGAAATGGATTTCAATGCAGAAATCTTGTGGAACAGCACTATTAACTGATGCATTTTGGAAAAAAAAATCTTTTTTCCCATGATAGTATCCCTTTAAACTCCTCTGTGACTTATAATTTTATAATAAGTTACAACACAGGGTACATTATTCCCTATATATAAATTGTGCTTAGTGATGTCATCAGTTATCATTGGTGCTTAGAGAGATCACTTGAGCCGTTAACACCTGTATAATATTTGCAATAATGTACTCTCTGCTTTACAATCTGAAAATGTTAACGGGAACACTGGATAAATGTAACTATAGGGGGTATATTATTTTCCACAATGTACTTCAGGTATTTTATACCCTTCGTTGAGTGTATACCCAAGGCGTACTTTAAAGCAAGAATAATTGCAATCTATCCCTGGTTAAACATTTCCTAAATAAATATATATATATATTCTTGTTTTTCTGAGACAGGACTGAGAGCGGTAGAAGATCCCAGCCCGTCTATAAATATTATTCTAATAGCCAGTTCCTAAAACAGTGCAGACTTGCTTTAAAACCTATTTTGTGCTCGGAAAATCTGGAAAATGCCTTGATTTAAGTAGTCAAGGTCACCGGTTCGGGAGTACTGAGTAAATCATTTCATCTGAAGCAGCAGGTTAATTTGACTTCGACTTTTCATCTGCCAGGAGTCAAAGGCCACAGGTTAATTTTGTTTGCAGATAATCAAATGATTGTGTTGAAATGCAGCTCCCTGAACAGAATTCGGTGACACTGACCCCTTGTAAACGCATTGGAAATATAGGAATCTTTTACTTTTGTTTTTCCAACTCACTGTGGCCTAATTTTCCTCCAATTATGCCAGGAGTGCAAATATTTTAACAATCTTATTTTGTATTCACAAGAAGTTTTCAGTCATAACACCTCGTATCGTTGGGGCTCAAGTGTCCATTTAATTGTAAAAGGAACACTATATTTCCGCGCTCGGTTTGGGAGCCTGCGGGATTGCTATAAAACAGCATTCTCCTCTCCCCACCTCTCTCTGTAGAAATATTTGAAAGTCTTGTTTTTATGTTAAGTGGAAAATTAGCTAAAACATTTGGGAAGAGACATTTGGCTGGGAGACATTTTGTTTTTCTATAAGGTTCAGCAAAACTTTTTGGTGTTGGTTATTCTGGAAAAGAGACAGTTGTTTATTGTTTAGTATTTTATTTCTACTGTTCTTTGTCTCTGCAAACATGAAGTCCACTTGGGTTGACATCAGTCCTATTCAAAACGGACCCACTAGGTGAACCCAAATCCCCGGGGCAAAATAAAACAATTGAGGACCTTAGTGCCTCCATGTCTGTTCTACTTCATCAGACATTAATTTGTAGTGAACGTGTGCAGCCATTTGTAAGCAAATTTTCTTTCTAGCTGAACTTTAACACATTTAACCTTACATCAATTTAAATAGGCCGGTACATCATATATAAGTCTTTATCAGTGAGTGTTGGTCAAAAAAAAATAAATAAAAAAATAAAGAAAAAAGTGGCATGAGCTTCAAATGGTTAAAAAAAATTACATATATATATATTTAACAATTACAACCTTTAAATATAATCCCACATTAAAATAGGAAAAAAATGCCACATTTTGTCTATTTGTATGACTTTATTTGCCATACAGGATATGATGTCACACATAAGATTGTTGAGGATGTAGCTTCATCTTATCAATTCATCAGGTATAACGTGGCAAAATAGACTCTGGTGAAACGGTTAATGTATTGGAAAGGGTGAAACGTCGCTATAGCTGATCTCTTTCGCTAGCGAATCTACGAATCTAGTAAATTGGTGATGTCCCTGCAAATTGTCGTTTTGGCGAATATTTGCTAGAGAAGGCCACTTCGCCCATTAGAGAATCTGCCGCTTAGAGTTCACTGGGACCCACAATTGTTTTGCCTCCACCAACGGGGCCTCAACCTCTGGTTTTGCCCCTTTCATAATGGCACATACTGTGAGACTGGGTTAATTATCTGTTCTTTCTGTGCCCCAAAGTTGGGAGTGGGAGAAAAAGAGAAGGCCCTGAGCTGTGGCGTGGGGAGAACAGGTAGTTGAAAACAGTTTACATAATTTATTTTTGGAACAGGCAGGTAGCTACTTAAGATAACCAGGCAGGCAAAAGATCATAACAAGGCACAACAGGGTTTAACAGGTACAAATTCCAAGTCAGGGCAGGGAATGCACAGTAATGACCAATAGTGAAAACCAGAAGATCAGGCTGCTGAGGAAGCAGGAGCCCCATTGGCAACAGTGGACAGTAATTGGCTAACTTTCATGCCATTCAGCATTGTGGGGTGCTGGAGATATTATGTGCACCTGAGATAATCCTGTCTTCCACCATGGCCCAGTGAAATCATTAATTGAGCAGGTTTGAAATTCCCATTGGATGAGGAGCACATCAACGCACTGATATCGTCCTTGTCACACATGGTCCCTCTGTATGATCAGCAAATCTTGGACCCAGCACATGGGTGGCCAAATTTTCTCCTTTGGTGACTTGAATATATGTCCATGTATGGCCAACTCCTCCCTTAATTGTGGGCAATGCTTCTGTCAGACGGGCAGGAGGCATTGCTGCCTCATCAAGTGGCTGCTAGTAAAAATCCTGTATTTTATAGAGTCATTGTGCACAGAAATGCTGGTTTCCAATTATCTTTGGCTACTCGCATGCCTTCTGAAGTGATTATACAAATGAATTTGCTGCTTTATATCCTCCAGTAAAATGCTTATTGAAAGTCGCAGCTAGCAGAAACAAGGTGTGACTGATGCAGTTGATGTCACAATTATTCATTTAATATATCATGTTAAACAACCCATTTTTTTTTTCACGGAGAAAATCTGCCAATTTCTTATGCACTGATCGGGGTGTTGCAGGCGATGACTACCTCAGGGTTAAACCACAGTAATTTCCTTTTTTTTATTGTTTATGCTGGTGCGTTACAATAGATACCTTTACAAGCTGAGTACATTGAATATGATATGTCAGGATTGCAGAAGGAGTTTAATTTAAACAGAATAATGAGCCACTAATCAACCGCTGTAATTCTACATAGTACAGGCAGCCAAGACTCGCAAGGTTAGCACTTGGCCTCTAGCCCCTTTAGAGATTTAAAGATTGTTTTTTAAAATGTATTGAGATTTTTTTGTCCGGCTACATTTATACAAAGTATAAAAAATTAAAATGTACCACATTTCTACCTTTCATTGATTTCCACATGCTATTGTGTTGCATATTTGAGATTTGGTATGCAGTGGATGTTCTTTTATATTTGCAGGCAAAATAGAA
>CM044433.1:7045021-7059051 GCA_024363595.1 Xenopus borealis
CAAGCTGTACAGACATTACTGTGTATCTGCATAATACAAGTAATGTGCACAGTGACACCCACACCACTAAATACTCACTTTCTATGGCAACTTATAGCAGCCCCTCTGACATTAGCCAGAACCCAAAGATTGTTAGTCCGGGCCTGGATACAACGTAACAACTCAATTTGATGAGAAAAAACATTTCTCCTAATTCAGTTCCAATTCTTTCCCAAAGACTTCAATAGAGTTTTTATGTGTTAACAGTGAGATACTAGTTGGTGCCCTAACATTTGGCATCCCCCATCGGTTGGACCTTTCCTTCTCCTTTAAACCTCCATTATAGATATGATAGCAGTGTTAGGTTTATCAAACAGAAGCCTTACTTATGATCCAGCTGTATCATTGCCTTGCAACCTTGCTTAGAGCAATAATGATGATTTTAGTGATGTTTGCATATGCTTCCCCAATTATCCAACATAATCTACTATAATGATGGGGCTATCACTTGGAGGGCAGCTGGAAGAGCCATGTTCTCAAAAAAAGATGCCAAAGGACTACTAATCCCATTACCCTTTCATCAGTAATCAAATTGGCACTAAATAATAATACCTATCAGTGGAGTACATTTTCTATTCACAAAATTTCCAATTCATCTGTAAGGTACCAGTTGTAATAAAGGAAAAAATAAATAGCAAGTAGATAACGAAGGAGTAAGCCTGAAATTCCAGAGTCATCCTTCAATATGCATGTGACAGTGATACTAACCTGAATATAGTGTAATTTTCCGACATGGTGATGTTTATCGTTAAAACTCCCTAAAATGCATCTCCACTGGCAATAATTGAAATCGCTGTTTGTAAAACCTACACGGTGCATTGTTTTTTCCGAAACCTTGTGAGGCAACTCCGGGCAACTTGTTTGTCACATAGGTTTTACCACCAATGATTTCAATTATTGTCGGTGGAGAAGCATTTTAGGTAGATTTATCACCTGCAGTAGTGCAAATTAATCATCGGTGACCTATCGCTGTGTCAAAAATCGACTTTTATTTAATTTTTTAATGCTCCCCATGCTACCTGCTTTGTTTATTAAAGGGGACCTGTCACCTTAAAAAAAACATCGTTAGTCAAGCAAAATAGACTTTAATTGCACTATTTAAATTATTTGAATTCTTTTAGTCTTCAAATTCAAAATCACTTGAAACAGGCAGCAGCCATTTTGTGGACACTGTCATGCCAACATCTTGTTTGTGCACATAAATGGGTATATACATTATATATACAAGAAAACCTACAAAAACAACCAATAACCAAGAATTTAAGAGTGCATTGCCCTTCTCTGAAGGAGAATTAATAGCTATGTTATGATAAAAACTGATTTGAATTGGGGTTAATAAGGCATCCACCTAACTAGGAGTAGGCTGAAGAGGTGGAGGGGTGCTAGGCTTGAACATCTTCTGTTGCGTGTCTCTAGTCTGGGCCTTTGTTCCCCAACGTCAACAGCAAGTTCAGGGGGTGAAGTGGCCAGCCGGGTTGCCTAGGGCCCTCAGCCTGCTTGGTCTGGCTCTGTCTATTATATATTTTACAAATAGTTGAGGTCTCTTTAAATATAAAACAAGATACATCTGCTTTGATAGTAACAAAAACACTTCTAAAGAAACCCATGGGTCGTCGTTAAACGGAGATATGAAACACAATCTAATATTATTTGCCTTACTTATTTTTTCATTTTCATCACATCTTTGGAGATTTGAAACCCAATCAGGCAGGTTGATGGGGGCTCTGCCTTTTCTTTTGTCCTTTTACAAGACCAAAACCATGTTTTATATTAGAGAAAAAAAAGCAATAATAAAAGTAGACTCAGCACCTCATGTAAATCACAGGACCAGATGTGAGTTCTCTTAGACGTTCTGCTGGTGACCACCTGCTTTGTGTGTATTAAAAATCCTGTGTGGTAGCTGATGTCATATCGAATGCATGTGATCAGGAATAATTTTAACGACACAGACCGTATCAGGTTAGCGAGGATCAATGCAAACGGAATGTGTAGAATTCTGAGTTATTTTCTCTCCATCTGTTGTGGTGGATACAGCCCTAAATTGTTTCTAAAAGGGAAAATATACACTATCTATAAGTATGTCTGTGCTCTAATTTCTTTTCCCTTAAACATGGAGTAGTAGATATAGTTTAACATGTCCATAGAATATCCCATTTTATGTATTGGCATCAATAGGGTGCTGCCATATTGTTTGATTTGGTGGAGCTATTTTCCATAATTACCAATAGAACAGCTCACCTTTTTTGTTGTAGATGGATCCATCCATTAATTAATTAGTTGCATGAATACATTTATTTGCAAATGTATATGAAAAAGTACATCTTCCTCCTACTATAAATACTATAAATATTCACTATTTAACCTGTGTGAGTGAGACGTGATATAGGCATGTTGTACGTAGGTAAAACAGGTCTACCTGCAAGTTAAAACATAACATTTACAGAGCCATGACATGATTTTATTATGATTTTATGGTGTTGTTCTTATTCCTAAATTACATTTTTTACACTGCAAATAATTAACTCCATATAGAATTTTATTTTTGAACCAATACATTTTTTTAGTTGTAATATTGGCATGTATGCATAAATCTCGGGGCATTGTACCTGATCCTGTGCTTTCAGAAAGAGTCAGCACTTCATAATGGAACTGCTTTCAGATAAATTTTTAATTTAACTAAAGGTGTTGTAATGGGACTTGGATTTTTAGTATTGAGTACTCTTCTCAAATATACCAGGGAACAGTTATCTTGTGTCAGTGAGCTGTTACTGTATCTTGTTACATTTCCGTTGTGCTGTTGATAGGCCTCTCATATGTACCTGGGAACAGTTATCTTGTGTCAGGGAGCTGTTATAACTTCATGATGGAACTGCTTTCAGATAAGCTTTTGTTTCTCCTACTGAATTTAATTGAAGGGGTCATATTGGGACTTGGATTTTTAGTATTGAGTACTCTTCTCAAATATACAAGGGAACAGTTATCTTGTGTCATTGAGCTGTTACTGTATCTTGTTACATTACCGTTGTGCTGTTGATAGGCCTCTCATATGTACCTGGGAACAGTTATCTTGTGTCAGGGAGCTGTTATCACTTCATGATGGAACTGCTTTCAGATAAGCTTTTGTTTCTCCTACTGAATTAATTTGAAGGGGTCATATTGAGACTTGGATTTTTACTATTGAGTACTATTTTCACATGTACCAGGGAACAGTTATCTTGTGTCAGTGAGCTGTTATCTTGTTACATTACCATTGTGCTTTTGATAGACTGCTGGGGGCGGGGAAGGGAGGTAGGTGACCACACCAACATGCATTGCAGCAGTAAGAATGGACTGAAGTTTATCAGAGCACAAGTCACATGATTTAGGGCACCTAGGAAACGTAAGAACATGTCCAGCGCCATGTCAGATTTCTGTTTGCTCTTTTGAAAATGGATTTTTAGTGCAGAATTCTGCTGGAGAAGCACTATTAACTGATGTGTTTTGAAACAAAAAAATTTTCCTGTGACAGAATTCCTTTAAAATACCTGTATGTAAGCTAAAAAAATTCAGTGCTCCTGATTAGCAATACCTTTGGTAACAGTTAGGGTCATTCATTGATCACAGCTGGATTATTTGCTTTGTGGTGTGCCATTTTGTACAATTTCATGGGAAACATCTCATCATGATTTAGGCTGGAGAAAAGTTGCCGCAGCTCCCACTATATGAAAAGGTCATGGAGTTCCAATTGAGTTGACTAGATACGGGCTGAGTAAAGAGTTATCAAACGGATAAGGCTACTAGGTTATTGGCCAGATATGTTGGACACACAACTGGATGGTCAGTTTGTATCAAGAGCCTATCAACTGCATGACTCAATGGAATTGTGGGGAAGCCTAGGCCAAGCATTTCTTGGATTGGTTGATTATATAAAGGGGTGGGTCATCATTAATTTAGTATGTTATAGGACGACTAAGCAACTTTTCAATTGGGCTGAATTTTTTCTTTTTTTTATAGTTTTTGAATTATGATTCTTCTTCCACATTTCAAATGGAGATCACTGACCCCATCTAAACAATGAAAGCTTTGTAAGGCTACACATCTATTACCATTACTACATTTATTATTCATCTTTCTAATCAGGCCTATCCAATTCATACTCCAGTCTCTTTTTCAAGTCAATGATTGCTAGGAGCATTTGGACCCTAGCCTTCACACTGCTGAAACAACAAACTGGAGAGCTGCTGACTAAAAAGCTAAATAACTCAAAAACAACAAATGATGCAAAAAGGAAAACAAATTGCAAATGTTCTCAGAATATCCCTCTCTACATCATACTAACACTTATTTCTTAGGTGAACAATCCCTTTAATACACACATAATGGAGTTGCCTGCATACTTTTGCTATTTGACCAGTCACTTTGCAACAGTTGCTGTTGCTCCAGATGGGGCACAGTGTTGAACCAATGATCATTCAGCTCACGAGCATTAAACTAAATGGACTTCACTCTTCCAGAGTCAACAGAATTGCTTCTATATGTAAATATTTTGAAATCAATGATTATTTTAGACTCGTTTAGCAAGATGCGAAGTCAATGGAAGAAAACGGTAGACTGAATCAGGAGGGGCAACCAGTGGCACAAATACAACTCTTATGAAGACACCACTGAAGATGAATCCAATGCTTACAGATTGTCCTTCAAAAGAGGACAATGATAATCAGTAGGGAAGGTTCGCCAGTGATTCTAAAGCCTGTTGGTATCTCTGCATATCTTCCAGTCCTTTATAGCCCTATATATATTCTTTTAATAGTCTTTTAGAATGGGTAAACTATGTTTTACCACGATGGTAGCCTGTAGGTAGCTTAAATTGGGTCTACAATAACATACTGTAGGAAAATAAAGCATGTTAATAAAATGCATGCTGTATTAAAATAGGTGTTCAAACTGCAACATAAGCTTCATTAGTAAAATAAATCAATTAATAGCAGTGACGTTGGACCAATATTTATGTAGCTTTGACTTTCTCTGCCTGCACCATAAAATAAGCAGTTGCGCCGCAGTCTACTAATAAAAATACAGAATTACCTACACACCTGGTCAATTCACTGCAGTTTATTAGTGTAAAATTCAAACTTGTCTCACTATGTCTGTGAAACAGGACGAACTGTATTCATGCACGAACAATGCTGGTACTAATGGCTATGCTGCGGTCATATACCTGGGTGTTTTTCAAATTATTTACGCAGCATGTAAAGGAAAAGACACACAAGGGACTTAGCGAGGTGGAAAAAAAAGAGAATGTTCTGTGCAGAATTTTTTTTCTTTTGGTCCCTGTACTGGACATTTGTCAAAACAAAAATTGAGCGAGAGAGGGAAAATTTTTAGAAAAAACGTTGCCTCCACTTAATGAAGGTCCTATAATATTATTTAACCTTGTTCACGTAATAAGCATCTCTATGCAGTAAACAAAAGTTCCATTGGTACCTCTTCTTGCTTCCTTCATGTCTTCTGTATTGGTCTTGTTCTTCTTCATTGATGCCTTGTATATTTATTTGATGGCATAGACTTTAGGGGGCCTATTTAAACAGCTCCATTTTCATGGTTTTTGAAACCACAACGAAAAACTGTGAATGACATGATATTTACAGTATTAAAATGTCCCAATAAAAAAGGAAAATTATGCAGAATGATTCGTTAAAAAAATACGAATACCTCGAAAGCCTCTAAAAATTTGAGTTTTCCAGATAATTCCTATAATACAAATTGCGGAAAAAAAACCTCAAAGTCTAAATTGATTTAGAGCAGTCCAATAGGATCAGCACAGCCCCCATTGGCTTCTATAGGACCTCAACAACTTTTACCTAGCAAAGTTTTTTTTTTTAATAGAGATTTTTGTGGTTATTACACTTCATAAATCTCAAAGAGAAAACCACAATGTTTTAGAGATTCATGAAAAAAAATTGGCCCTAAGCATCTACACCTGCCCTTTGAATTGCTGAGATGAAGGGGCGACATCGATCTGGTACTCAGGGCAGCACCAGTACCAGAATGAAATAAAGCCCAGCTCATAGCAAGAGCCATATAATGGAAATATTTAAAAAAAAAAAAACCTCATTTGCTGCATGACATTTACTGATAAGGTGAGTGATTACGGGCCCATTTTCGAGATCCCTGAAGTGATGTAAATGCGGAAGTGACGTATGTGTGATTCCATCCTGACCGCACCAGACCTAACAATGTCTCTGCTTATAGCAGCCTTCCAATGGCTCCGGTGAGTTTTAGGAACGCACTGAATCCAGTATTGGCTTGCGGGATACAGAACTGAAGACGGCTTTTTCTTAGGCAAGGTCGTTTTGGGAGATTTTATCCAGACCGAAATGCAATTGTATTAGGTTTGCTATTTCATTTTATCTTTTGCTGAAGATTCCATAGTTGATGAAATTGTAAAAATATTAGTTTGTTGCTTCCCTAGTGCAATTGTATTGATAAATCAAAATTTTAAAAAAAAATTTTTAGAATTTTTTCTTAGTTATTTAATTTTTTAAATGTTGTTTATTGTTGCTCCCCACCATTGTTATGGGGCTCCTGATGTTAGCAACTAAACCAGTGATACCTAGTTGCTAGAACCACTTAAAGGAAAAGTAAATGTTTTTCTTTCTGTAAATTTGCTCTAAACAGCCCCCCAGATTAATGTACCTTAGTCCCTGCTGCAAGTCTGCTCTGGTTTCTGTGTTATCAGCAGCTTCTTTCCCTTCTTCCTGGTGCAGAGTGAAGCCCAGCCCCTTAGTTTACTGAGCAGTCCATTTGCTGCTGTCCCACAATAGAGAGGAAGAGGGAGCCAGTGTGTGCATTAGTAAGCTAGTTTCCCCAAGCAAAAGGTGCTACACACACTGCTCTCTGCTATGTCATAGTATGCAAATGATCTCCTGGACTAGTCTGAGAGATAAGGTCAGCTCAGAAAGCTAAGGGGCTGGGCTTCACTCTGCACCAGGAAGAAGGTGAAACAAGCTGCTGATAACACAGAAACCAGAGCAGACTTGCAGCAGGGACTAAGGTACATTAATTTGAGGGGCTGTTTAGAGCAAATTTAGAGATAGAAAAAAAAAAGTTTACTTGTTCTTTAAGTCTACCCCTTAAGTTTCTAGATGGTGAAATCAAATGTGCTTTTGTACAGATACCTATGATCCAGCCATGTACACTAAATATTTCTAGCTCCCTATTTTTTCAATACACACAACTCGGCATCCCATTCAGCGGCTCTGCTGCAAGAAGAGAAAGGCTAATGCTGGCCATACATGGGCCAATAAAAGCTGCTGAGAGACCCAGGCAACAGCTTATTGGCCCGTGTGGGGCCCTCCGGCAGACTTCCCCGATCGATAGCCGTTCGAAAGTCGGACAGGGTTAAAATTTCTGTTGGATCACGGACTTCATCTGTTGCCGCAATCCAACCGCCCACACTCCTGAATTATAATCTTATGGTTGGGCATATCTGGGACAGATCCACTCGTTTGTGATCTCTCTGTGTATGTTCACCTTAAAGTGGCGCAACGGAAATGCAAAATATTTACAGGCCAGTTTCATAGGTAGCTTTGTTCATTGTGTTCCCAATATGTAATTTGTATGTAGTATGGGACCTGTTAACCAGAATGCTCAAGACCTGGAGTGTTTTCTGGATAAGTGATCTTTCAGTAATTTGGATCTCTATATTTAGGGGGTTATTTACTGAAAAACAAATTAATCTCCGTTTTTATGAAAACCAAGTCTGTGTCTTCCATGAACTGAACTGATTTATCAAAAATGTTTATTGAAAAAGTCCGAGCAACAAAACATCATGACAAAATCGAGCATCAATTCTTATCGTACGACTGACACTCCGAAAACTCAACTTTATCATATTTTTTTTTCGTATTATCAAACGAAAACACAGACTATATTGTATTATCCAGAGCAGATCGCAATGTCAAGAAATATCTATTTTTGGATTCGTATTTTTAGCAGCTTTGTGTTATGTAAAATCTCTAAAAACTTGGTTTTATTTCTCCATAAAAAGTTCCAGTTTTCCCCTTAAAAACCACGACCAGAGAAAAATGAGATTAAGAAATAGGCCCCTTTAATGTCTAGCAAAAAATAATTTAAACATTAAGTAAACCCAGTAGAATTGTTTTGCCTCCAATAAGTAGTATATATATCTTAGTTGGGATCAAGTACAAGGTACTGATTAATTAATACAGAGAAAAAGGAAATCATTTTTAAAAGCTAATTATTTTATTAAACGCAGTCTATAGGAAATGGCCTTAATTTGAAGCTTCATCTGTATATTACAGAGTATGAGTATCAGCATTTGGCCCCCCAGAGCAGCCTTCATCAGGATGCTATTTCACATACATTTTTCTATTTTCATTAAAAAAAAAAAATTAATTGGAAAATGTATTTAAAGCATTTAAAAAAATAAAAATAAATAAATATATATATATATATATATATAAATATATATATATATAAAAAAAAAATATATATATATATATATATATATATATTTATTATTCAGGCATGGGACCTATTATCCAGAATGCTCGGGACCTTGGATTTTCCAGATAGCAAATCTTTCCGTAATTTGGATCTTCATACCTTGTCTACTATAAAATCATATAAATATTCAATAAAGCCAATAAGCTGGTTTTGCCTCCAATAAGGATTAATTGTATCTTAGTTGGGATCAAGTACAAGCTACTGTTTTATTATTACACAGAAAAAGGAAATCATTTTTAAAACTTTGGATTATTTCATTATAATGGAGTCTATTGGAGACGGCCATTCCGTAATTCTGAGCTTTCTGGATAACTGGTTTCCGGATAAGATCCAATACATAATATAAATCTGTTTTCAATACAAGGTCATTGAATTACATTCAGAGACAGGAAGTGATAGCATGAAAAAAATATATATTTTTTTATTTAACAGGAAATGTAAATGTTCTCATTTGTTTTAGAATAATTCTAAATATTTTTTTTTTTTAAATATTTCTGTCAGGGTTCTCCAATTATAGGGATTTCTTGGATCAAACCGGCATAGATGTCTTTCTATAAATATAAATACGTTTGCAAAATGAGATAATGGAATTAAACGTTCCTTTATACAGATCAGATGCAAAATCAAATGCATTTGTTTTACAGGAAGATTGATAAATATATTTTTTAGTTTTAATTATTTATATATTATTTTTAGTTTTCAAAAAGTAAATCGCATAAGGGCTATACAAAAAAAGCAGAGTTTGAAAACAGAATACAGAGCGAGCAATTGTTGCGTGTCATTGCTAATAGCGTTTGATAGAGTGCTAATTTGTAAGCTGCGGGATGGCCGTGTATGTTAATCACTCCTGCTGCGGACAAACCGACACACTAAAGCGTTGGTTGCTGAGGTGTTTATTTTAACACAGGGGAGCATTTATCAGGCCCAGCTTTCTCTCCCTCTCCCGTACATTGTCTCCCTCAAACCAGATGTACCACGCACACATTGGACACGGCTTGTAAAACTCAGTAATCCTGGATATATTTTGCAGGATTTCTCAAATGAAGCGTTCCTCTGATTTAATCTGGTACTGAGTTCCTTTGCTTCTTTCTCAGGCTTCCCTTTAAATCCAAAGTTTCGCTCTTCACGCTGTGCAAAGATGTCGGAGGAAGATAAACAGAATAATAAAAATTTCCAACCCCCCCCCTTATTTACATATTTGTTTAAAACTCCCTCGCTGTGCGTGTTGTGCTAGGAATAAATTCTGCACCCTAGTAGAGGAAGAGTTCCGTAAAAGTTAAAAATTCATGCTTTTGGTAGCAGCCGAGTTGTCCGGCGGTTAGTTTTTGTTTTTATACGCCCCAGTAAATAAATGTTCTGGTTTTCTGGTTTCACAGTACATTAAGCACCTAACCATCTCATGTGCTGGTTCCTACCCACCTCGTTACGGGAGGTGTAGCAATCCGATCCCTGGCTGCTGCTTTTTCTAACCAAGTGATTATTGATGCGGATATTGCAAATGCAGTGGGCTGGGGAGGGTGCAACAACAACACCCCCCCCCGCCACATTCTGCTCCATGATAATCAACTGCATTTTATTTTCAGAGGCAGAAGCAGATATTTTCCAGATGCATATGAATTAAACATTTATGCAGCAGGAATGATAAAATACACGCCGCACTTGTATAAAACTAGCATGTTCCAGAATTCACTAAGGCACCAGTAGCAAATGAGAGCAAGATGATGATTGATGTTCAGTATCTGCTCACAGTAGCGGGAGGAAGTGAAGAAGAGCAATCTGTTTTGGCAAGTTTTATAACCCATGGGGATGGGGTGCAAGATAATTTGTGAGTGATAGGCTCAAAAATGCTTTGCTGTTATTTATATATATCTGCTTGGGACAATGCTGGGGAGATAGGGGAGATAGGGAAGTGGGGGCGAGGCCCGTTTTTCGGAATTAGGAATTATCAGGAAGAAAGAAAGTCAGAATTGCCAAACACTAATTTCAGTGAGATTTGTAGACCTAAATTTGGTGGAATTATTATTATCCTTTATGTAAGATATGCAACTACCTCCCTCAGGCTTCCGTCCTACCAGACAAACACTAAGTTGGTTAGTTATTAAAGTTATGTGAGCTTTTTTAAACCTTGAATGAACGCATAAATCTAATGGTTTCTTATTTAAGAACAAACTCGATTTTAAAAACCTCCAATCAGTGGGTTACAATTGCAAAACCTCAAATTAAGTTTTCGAGTGAAACCCACCAAAAAAAACTCGGACATCATGGAGGCTATTAACATCTTCTGATGGTTCAGTGGACCTCTGCCATTGACTTCTAAATTACCTCAACACGTATTTTCTCATTCAAGGCTGGAGGTATAATAAATCTCAAAAAATAATTTTAGTTTTTATCTGAAAAATAGATTTTTGACCCAAAAATAAACTTGAAAACTCAATATTTTTCATGGAAAACCCGTCAATCCTTAATAAATCTGCCGCTAAGGGCTTTTTTTACCCCAACTTGAATTAATCTAATTTTTTTATCAAAACAAAGTCGACCTAACTACCATCCATGAACTTGAACTCATTTATCAATAATTCTTCTTTATAAAGTCGGTGCAAAAAAACTTTGCAACAAATTAGTGCATCATTTCGAATTGTATGATTGACGCTCCGATAACTCAACTTTATTGAATTGAATTCATCAGATCATCGGGCATAAACCAGAGCGGATCCTGATATCAAAGAAGCATCTTCAGGTTTAAGATGAGTATTTTCAGATTTTTAGCAGCTTAAAATAATAATTCAAGTTTTTCCTCCTCTAAAAAAATGAAAACTTAAATTAAACTCAGCCAGAAAAATTTGAGGTTTAATAAATAGGCCCCTAGGAATTATTTTCTTAAAAATCTTTTGGACGGTGGTAATAGACATGGGTATTTGGAGGAAACTTTTTTTTTTTTAAATGATAGACACCAGCAAGTAGTGGCGTGCATAGAATTTGACACAAATCCTTTGTCCTATTAGACACCAATGCTACCTTCTGTGTTAAAGGTGTACTAAACCCGTAAAAGAGATATGGGTAGATATGCCAGTCTTTTATCATTTTATATTCTATATATTTAGTATATTGTGAGTTGGGCCCCTAAGCTCAGGTGTGTGGCAGCAACCCAGAGCATGTGCTGGGAATCATCAGAAAAGAAGATTGGGAGCAATAGGGGAGTATCTTCGGATTCACAGATCTAAACTGCTAAAGGTCTGTGGCCATCTTGAAGCAATATACTATAATATCATAGCATTCTGTGTTGACTCATAAGTCTATAGGGCTCATGGATGACTGCAGTTGACCAAATATGGATGCAGTCAAGAGAATTAAGGCCCTTCATACTTGTGTCCAAAGCTGCTTCTTCCGCTTCTGCATAATTGAGCTCTGCACTGCTGCATCTATCCCAATGATGCCCGAATGTTCCTATTGGGGCTGGGGAACCCTGGAGCTACTACCACCTTGAAGGAATTACTTGTAGCAGATGCCATTCCTACCCCCTACACAGAGTGCTGGAAATAGGAAATTGCCTTGTGATATTGCAGTGGTCCTCAAACTTGGCCCTCCAGCTGTTAAGGAACTACAAGTCCCACAATGCAATGATGGAGTCTGACAGCCACAGTCAGGCAAATGCATTGTGGGACTTGTAGTTCCTTAACAGCTGGAGGGCCAAGTTTGAGGACCACTGTGATATTGTCTTCAAGGTAAGCCAGGGAAGAACTCAAATATAGCATGTTTGACCAATAAGACCATGAGCCAGGCTACCAACCAATGTTACAATGGTACAGGGTGTAAACTTTTGACTTTTACTATCCCATATTTGTACTTCAACTTTCATTATCCGTCACTTGGCTAGAAATCCCCTCCACATTCCAAGCGTGCAAGCAATATTGAATCTAAACAATGAAACATAAACTTGGCAATACCTCATCACAACTGTTTTTGCCTAATCAGAGTCAGAATTATTTCCATCCAGAGAGGGAGCTGGGAGTGTACTACTAGATTTTTATGGGATAAAACTTACTAGTAAGTGTGTGAGTTGGGTCCTTGCACTCAAACTCACAAGCTGTTTGAGAGCATTATATAGCAATGTGATGAATGCTATGGTTAATTGATAACTAAATATTTGTTTTACTTAATCACACCATGAATTAAATACTGTATGTTATGCTTAATTCATTTAGAGCCAAAGAGACTTTTGTAAATTAGATTTTAGGCCAATCCTTTCATGGAAGGTTCATGCAAGTTCTGATCCTAATATGAACCCTAATATGCAATTGCAAATTAGTGCAAGGAAGGGCCACTGAAAACATTCACCATCCCCTTGTTCATGTGCTCAAAAGTCACATGATTTTAAGGATTCGGTTCATCAAGGTACTTGGATGTGGCCAAAGGGCTCAAATTAGGCCATCTCCCCTAGACTCCATTATAATCAAATAATCCAAATTTTAAAATATGATTTCCTTTTTCTCTGTAGTAATAAAACAGTAGTTTGTACTTGATCCCAACTAAAATATAATTAATCAATGCTTATTGGAAGCAAAGACTGCATATTGAGTTTATTTAATGTTTCATGATTTTCTAGTAGACTTAAGGTAGGAAGATCCAAATTACAGAAAGATCCATTATCTGGAAAACCCCAGGTCCTGAGCATTCTGGATAACATGTTCCATACCTTTACATAAATGAGGAATTCACGTAATCTTGGATTTGGTTTGGTATTTGGCCAAATCCAGGCCTTGGCAGGATTCACATTTGGCCTAATCCACCGAAGCCAAGTCCTAAAAATCCCTTGACTTTAGACCCGATTCAGTGCATCCCTAGCAAAAAACAATTATGCATAGGAGTCAGTTGAAAGCATGGAGTAAGTGGAGGGCCCCACAGAACCTTGTTGTTAAAGGAGGAAGGGAAATATTTGTTGTTTTGACCCTCAAAAGGCATCTCAGGACCTACTTATTTCTTCAGATCCCCCATAACAGCTTTGCAAGGAAGTTCACGGAACCTTCATACATCTACATGTGCATTTCATTTGCATCTAAACCAGCAACACAAGCAGGGCTAAATTAACTTTATTTTCTTTTATGTTCAGCTTCAAATAGAAGAAATCTGGTGACAGTCACAATGGAGAACATTCTGAGTTGGCCATTCCCAGGATAATGTTCCGGCATAGCTCCTGCTTTATACCCATAACTTGTGTTTTGGAAAAGATGACGAGAACAGTCTGCAGTGGCTCGTATAAAATTTGTAATCCCTCCAGGAGCAAAGGAAAGCTCTGTTTCTATTACTAGTTAATCGTTTATTTGCCGTTAATCAATAACTCTGCAAACACTTTACTCAGTCGGCGTAAAACAGAATTTCTGAATTAGTGAAGCATCGAGTCAGGAAGCAGCAAGAATTTTTTAAAACCGGATAATTCCTTTTATTAGATATGGGGTAGTATTCACAAAGATAGAAAGTCCTACATT
>CM044433.1:7076749-7092840 GCA_024363595.1 Xenopus borealis
ACTTACGCATTTTGGCTGTTCGGGACTTCCGAAGGGAAGCACAGCTTTGGAGCTGTCAGGCCCATTGACTTTTACATGACCTCAACAGGTTTTAGTTGGAGTATTTTCAGATCCAAGCTATTTCTATGTGTTAATTAAGTTGAATTAATTAATTAATTAAAGGATTTTTTTAACCCAAAAATGTGAGATCTGACTTTAACTTATTGTTAAATAAGCATGGATTAAAAAAACACTAAAATCAAGAAAATTCCATAAAATTAGATAAATCCTCCCCTTCATTGAAGACCCAAATTCTGGATCCCTTATCAAGAAAACACCAGGTCCTGAGCATTCTGGATAACAGATCCCAAACCTGGATAACAGAACCCCTGGGGGGTGCATGATCACTACCTGCCCAACTTCTAAGCAGATCCTTACATTTTCCTTTCTTAATATGGTTTATAGAAACTTGGTTTTTTTTTGTTGGGGGGAGGAGTTTTTGGACCATCCAAAGCTATTACCTTTTGAAATGAATTCCATACTTTTTAACATGGTAATCCAGCCAGGATTGATTGATTTTGGGGGGAGGTCAAAGCAACGGCATGCTCAGAAAATGGATAAAAAGCCACTTAACCAGCTCATTTCAGTTCCCAGACACTTGCATGGCGGGGGTCTTTTCATTGTGACACTTATCCCCCTGAAAGAAGCTTGGTCATCCTAAAGAACACATCAAACAGGGACATTGTTGTTGGTATTGAAGCTCAGCTCAATTTGTACAACTGCCCAATAACAGCCTTCAAATTATAGGGATACACGCTCAGAGATTAGCGACTGATTAAGCCCCCATTCAAACGATAAATTAGATGCCACCTTCTTTTAGTAACGCCAAATACAGTAGAAAATTACATGTATTTTTACTCCTATTTCAACCTTTTGTTCCTTAAATTACTAAATTACAATTAATTCATAAATTACTAATAGCTAAAAAATTAAAAAAAAATTTCAAGATGTCCTTTTCATTTTTTATGAGTTTTTGGAAGCGATTTATAGTCAATTCAGCATTTCTATTGGAAAAAATGTATTTGTAGAAAAAATGACTGTGGTGTTTTTACTTTTTTTTTTCAACATTTGTTTTCTACTTCTTTATGAATTTTTAAAAAATATTCATAGCAATTTAGATTTATTTGTTTTTAGAAAAATGACATCAAAAACTTTGCAAACGTTTAGGCCTTTTATATAAATCTTAAGCGACATTATATGAACCGTAGGCAGGTTGAAACACAATAAATAAACCTTCATCAATAAAAATAAAAAAAATAAATAAAAGCACTTGATTTGAAATTTTTAAAATTTGAAACGTAGACTTTAGTTAGAAATGGAGATTTTATTGTGAAATGTATTTTTAGAAAAGTGCTTATGGTTATGCATCTTACAAAATCTTTACTGCTTCACTTACATAAACGTATGGCTGAAAATCAATTTTTTTTGTGTGTGATTTGAATGATAAAATACAAATAAGCAATAAAATACAGGGAAATCTTATTATTAGTATGCAGGGTAAATCCACAAAGATGCCCTAAAACATAAACAAGTAAAGTCTTTTTTTTTTTATTTCTGTAATTTTTTAATTTCCATAGGGAAATTAAATATGCTACTTGTTTCAATGGAAATTAAAAATATTGTACATATACATATAGTGCCATATGCCCAAAAGTTATCCTAATGTATATATATTTTTTGTGATTTTTTTTTTTTAACAAACAGAACATAAATACAGAACTCAAGAATTATATTTCCAGCCAGAACGCACTCTGACATATAAGAGTTCCATAAAATGCGAGCGCCAAACTATGGGAAGACCATCTCCTATAAACTCCATTTTAAGCAAATAATTCTAATTTTTTTTTTTTTTTTTAAATTCCTTTTCTCTGTGTTAGTTACGTGATGGTAACTAAGCTGCACAAATCCTTATTGGAGGTAAAACAACCCTATTGGGTTTATTTAGGGAGTCATTTTACTAAAATCTGAATTTATCTCATATTTTATTTTTAAAGAAAAACCACCAAACGCCCATGCCCAATTTTATCTTACTAATATTAAAATAACTTGATGTAATCGGATGGCGGAAAAACACTATAAAATTTAGCAAAATCCCAAATCGTTTAAATATTTTGGACTTTTTCCTGAATCGCTCAAGTTTTTCTTTTGTCCGAAAATACCTAAAAAGTAATATTTTTAGCCTTAACCCAGTACAGGCCACGAAAACTTCATATTGAGATAGGTGCCTCTCCCATTCACTTATACAAGACCTTGAGTTGGCGGATTTTCGGATTCGGGCTTTTTGCAGCATCGGGTTATAATACATTTGAGGGTTTTTTTCCCTCAAAACATTCAAGTTTTCTACTGAACAAACTCAAATTTTTCACGATGTTAACATTCGGATTATAATAAACAACCGCCTTAATGTTTATATATTTTTTCGCAGACTTAAGGTATAGAGATCCAAATCACTGAAAGAACCTGTATCCTGAAAAACCCCAGGCCTCGAACATTCTGGAAAATATATCCATGTATTTTATTTTTCGTATACAGTTTATTGAACTACCGACTTCTCCATTCTTCTGACATTCTTAATGGTACAGTTATTTCTCACCTGGAAACCCAATATGCAGAACACTCGGAATCACGGGAAGGCCTTCTTCAATAGAGTCCAATCATTCTTTTCTTTTACTTGGTAATAAAAGTACAGACTTTGTACTTGATAGTAACAACCATTTGGGATTTATCTAATGTTTAAAATATTTGTTATTGGACTTAACGCATGGTGATCGGGTCCAGATGAGATTCAAAATAGGACCTGGTATTTCATATCGATATAGGTCGAAACAGACCCCAACAGGCCCAATAAATAGTGATTGTAGTTAGCATCTTACAGCAGCCCATTAGAGGACCTAGAGGCCATTCTGGACCTGATGGTGATCCAAATAATTGAAAACGCCAGGTTCTAAGTATTCCAGAGACCCTTACCTGTATTGATAAGGGGAAGAAAGAGAAGAGGGGGACACATTTCCAAAACAGTGGAAGGAGAAATCAGAAAAGTGTTGAGTGTGGGCCCCAATTTTTTGACCGTTCTTCTGTGTATCCCACCTACATAGAATAAAAGTTGAAAAATTGGGGCCGCACTCAACGCTGTTCTTATCTCTCCTTCCACTGTTTTTGCAATGTGCCCCCTCCTTCATTTCTACACCCCATATAGGCCATTTTCTATTGGAATGGATTGTTCCTAAAAGAGATCTATAGTGGACTACATGTGTGTGATGGGGAACAGGCCCCACGAGAAGGCTGGGGAATGCAAAGAGCCAAAAAAATATTGTTTAAAGTTGTGGTTTGCCTTTGAGTTAACTTTTAGTATGTTATAGAATAGACCATTCTAAGCAACTTTTCAGTTTGTCTTCATTATTTTTTATAGTTTTTTTTTCTTCTGAGTATTTCCATCTTTCAAAAGGGGGGTCACTGACCCCATCTAAAAACAAATGCTCCGTAAGGCTACTAATGTATTGCGGCTTTTTATTACTTATCTTTCTATTCAGACCCTCTCCTATTCATGTGCCCGATTCTTATTAAAAATCAAAGGGTAATTGGGACCCTGGCAACTGATTGCTGAAATAGCAACCCGGAGAGCTGCTGAATAAAAAGCTAAATAACTCAAAAACCTCAAATAATAAAAAATGAAAACCAATTTCAAATTGTCTCAGAATATCACTCGCTACATCGTACTCAAAGTTCATTTAAAGACGCAGTTCACCATTATGTTAACTTTTAGTATGTTATAAACTGGCCAATTCTAAGCAACGTTTCTTTCTTTATTTTTTATAGTCTTTGGATGATTTGCCTACTTCTGACTCTTTCCAGCTTTCAAGGATACTGTAAAAATATGCATTTATTTTTGTTGATACTTTTTATTGCTCATGTTTCTATTCAGGTCTCTCCTATTCATATTCCAGTCTCTTATTCAAATCAATGTATGTTTGCTAGGGTAATCTGGACCCTAGCAACCAGATTGCTGAAATTGCAAACTGGAAAGCTGCTGAATAAAAAAGCTAAATAACTCAATAACCGCAAATAAAAAATGAAAACCAATAGCAAACTGTCTCTAAAATGTAATTGAAAGGTGAACAACCTCTTTTATGAGCCTGCATGCTTCAAGCTATGGCCCTTCCCAAGGAAGGTTAGAAGAATTTCACCGGCACACACAAGATGCATTTAACAGGGCAAGCCCTTGCAATTTTATTTAATGCAATGTGCAACGTTTCCGGGGACATGTTCCTTTGTCAAGCTAATTGCATCTCTTGTGTGCCGGTGAAATTCTTCTACCGTTCTACGGAGGTTGCCGATTCCCCCATCACTGTGGTCCAAGAAGGAGGATATCTGGGAGTGTAAGGTTTTTCCTATTGCTTTTCCTTCCCAAGGAAGGGGCACGAAGTGCTGGGGCAACCATGGGTTAAATACAGTGATTGGGCAGCATAACAGAAAATTCACAGTTTTATAAATGCCTTTTATTTTACAATGCTTTTAACAATGTCTGATAAATAAGCACCCAAGGCTTAGAGCTCTTTCCCTTGAATAAGCCTTGCCCATGAATTCTGCTTTTATACTCCAATCCTCTTCCAAATAATTTATACATATACAGTCTTTTTGTGTGTAGGCTGTGGGCCATTACCTGAGGGATAAGGCACTGATGATCTCTCTGGCGTTGTGTGTTAATTAAAGTAGTCGTTAAGTTCCCATTGCTAATGAGGAAAAGGCTTCTCCTTTGTTCCAGGCTCTCTTGGCAGCCAGCGTGTAGTTCTCGGCACCTCTGCAAGAGAGAAAAGGAATTAAGTCAATAGAACACTATACTGGGCCTGTAACAGAGAGGTCACGGCTAGCCCTGGCTTACCTGGTGTCTGCCTGCGTCTCCATTAATTCTCATTTATTCTAGAGGAGGACGAGCAGAGAGACCATCTGGGTCCCCCCGTCTGAGTCGATCAGGAAGTAATTTCTTCAAGCAGTGCTGCGATCATGAACAAGTGCACAAGTCAATCTGCCGGGCCTGCTGATAAACAAGAGCCCTTAATTAGCGCCAATGTTCAATCAGGTCTGTTAACCTGCTGCCGCGTCGAGCAGTTCACCCCAATTCTGCAGCAAATGGAAATATCTAACGATGAACTTATAACCCCCCCCCTCCACCAGCCAAAATGAGCACTGCTTCCAAAGTCCAGCGTCGGAAATAGCGTAGAGAGTCTTCATGTTGTCAGCTCAGATTCCATTTGTTCTATTTGGAACATAATATTCTATTAGTTTACATTACTGGATTCTTAAAGAGAAATACATATTACTTTAAAGCCATGTAAAGGGAACTAGTCATGCTTTGTCAGGCGTGTAAAGGTATACTGTCATTCCAAAATATATTGGGGGGAATTTCACCATCGAATGCTCTGCCACACTTAGTTCCACTTCACCAGTCACGAATTCGCCACCACTATGCTAATTCACTAAAATGCGCAGTTGCGTCTCTGTAGCCGAACGCTGGCAAAGTTTCGCTTGCAGTAATTTGTCAGCACAAGCATTTCATAGGGAAGTTTCTCTAACGTTCTCTTACGCTTAGGCCAGTTTGAAAAGGGCAGGTACATATAGGTCATATATATGTCTTTATTAGAGATGTTGAAGTGGTCACGTTTTATTACAAGGAAGCAAAATAAAGACAAAAGAGATCCTCTAATGTCCTAGACATGAGCCCATCCTAAAACAAATGTCGTATGCCCCTCGAATGGTTGGAACACAAAAATCAGGACTTTTGAAGGCAACCCTGCTTTAAAATTTGAAAAAACACCAGAGTTTTTAAAGAACTTTTATGACTTTTCAGCATACAGGATATGATGTCACTGACATAAGATTGAGGAGGATGTAGCTTCATCAGTTTGCCAGCTGGCGAAGGAAACTCTAGCGAAAGGGGTAAGGTTCCATAAAATTTGCTCTTTAGTGAATTTGCAGAGAAACAATTGTTCATCTGAGTGAAAATTTGCCTGGCGATAGGGCGTGAAACTGTGCTTGCGACGGTGTCTTTATGCTGGTTGATTTCAGCCCTACTGTGGAAGTAGCCTCCTCCCTTTTCTGCATTCAGTAGATTTGAAATGGATTTGGTTTGAACAGACTCAGCACATTTCTGAGAACAAATGCGAGTCTCTGATTTGTGAACCGAAATCCGCCAAAGTCTCTTCATGCCAAAGCTTCTGAATGAGAAAAAGTGAGGAGGCTGCTGCCCATAGTAGGGCTGAAATCATCCAGCAGATTTTGCCCCCTGTGTGGCCTTAGCCTTAAAGACCTGTAATAGAAAAAATAGCAGGAGGGGCCCAGAGGGGTGTTATGGTTGTAGGGTTGCCACCTGGCCAGTATTTTACCAGCCTGGTCGGTATTTTTAATGGTTGATCCCTATGTTATTAATAGGAAAAAAAGATAAATATATAGGAAGGCCACTATTTTTTTCAAGAAAAGGTGGCAACCCTATATGGTTGACCTTGTACTCTCCAGTCCAATGGTGGGAAAGGGGGGTACGCCTATGTTTCCCCAATCCCCTCCAACCCCTCATGAATACAGCACTGTTAAAGGAAAACTATACCCCGAAAATGAATTTTTGAGCAAATTAAGTGACATATTAAAGAATCTTATCAAACTGGAATATATATTTAAGTAAATATTGCCCTTTTACATCTCTTGCCTTGAACCACCATTTCATGATGGTCTGTGTGCTGCCTCAGAGATCACCTGACCAGAAATATTTCAACTCTAACTGTAACAGGAAGACGTGTTGAAGCAAAAGACACAACTCTGTCTGTTAATTGGCTCATGTGACCTAACTTTATAGTTTGTTTGGTATGTTTGTGTGCACCGTTGAATCCTAGGATCCCAGGAGGCTGTCCTTATTTTTTAAAATGGCTATTTTCTATTTATGATTACCCAATGGCACGTGCTACTAAAAAAGTGTATTATTATGAAAATGGTTTATTTACATGAAGCAGGGTTTTATATATGAGTTGTTTTATGCAATATCTGTTTATAGAGACCTACATTGTTTGGGGGGTATAGTTTTCCTTTAAGGGAGAGATCTATTAATGGGGTTTAACAGACACTGTAAAGACTAGAATCAAATTTCAGCAATACATAATGTTAGAGCAGAGGCAACTTTAATCATCAGATACAGTTAGTAAATTGTTTTGCTCTTGCCTTATGTTATTTGAGTTGTTCCTCCCATGTAATTTGTGCTCATAAACCTAGTGCAACTAGAAATCATCCCTTTTCTGTAGATTTCTGATCAGAACCTTTGGGCAGCGTTGGTCTGTCCAGTAAAAACACTTTTCTTGCCTAATCCCGGGACACTGCAGCCATTTCCAAGATTGGAAATTCTTTGGAATTCTTTGTGAAATAAGATTTAAGTGGCCTGTTTGTGCCATAATCCCTTGGTACATACAGGCTCATCCCATTCTCCACATTGTTTGGGGGCAGATGACAGGGACCTGGGCGTATCTGTTTATCAAAGGGTTCAGAAAAAGAATGTTTGTCTTTTCCCCTTCCCTATGTGAAGTCTAGGATTCCACTGAGATAAGCCGTGGCACTTGTGTGTTTGCCGGGCTTGTCTTTTTGTTGAGATGAAAGATTTCAGTTAGATCTTACAAAAGGAGAGAAGGCGTAAGATGTCTTTATAATGGTATGTCTTCTGGCTCATCCAATGAGAAAATACTTACACCCGTAAATTATATGTTTTAAAGGGGTTGTTCACCTTTAAATTAACTTTTAGTATGATGTATAGAATGATAATCTAAGAAAATTTACAATTTATTAAAACATTTTATTATTTGTGGTTATTTAGCTTTTTATCCAGCAGCTCTCCAGCTTGCAATTCATCAATCTGGTTAATAGGGTTTACATTATTACCCTAGCAACCATGCCTTGATATGAATAAGATACTGGGATATGAATAGGAGAGGATGCAAATAGAAAGATGAGCAAACATAAGTAGCATTAACTATACATTTGTACCCTTCAAGGACTTCTGTTTTTTTAGATGGGGTCAGTGACCCCCATTTTATAAGCTGGAAACAGTCAGAAAAAGGCAAATAATTGAGAAAGTATGAAGGCCATAGGATTGGTGATTCTATAACATACTAAAAGGTAACTTAAGTAAGTAAGATAAGTGGACCCGTCACCCAGACACAAAAATCTGTGTAATAAAAGTCCTTTTCAAATTAAACATGAAATCCAATTTAAAATTTTGATTAAAGCATTCATAGCTGTTTTAAGATCATGTTTCAAGCTCAATGTCAATCAAATATTGTGCCAAGGTATAGAGGCGGGGCAGATAATTGCTTTCACTTTCCATTCAGCACTTCCTAGATGTCCCTGCTTCCCACACATTCCCCCAGTTCTCTTAATCATTTAATTGTGTAGCCAGGACATGGGGATAGACATTGGGTCCCCCATTCTGGTGCACAAACAAGATTCTGAGATGATGCAAGGCTTGTCTTAATAACAGTGTCCACAAAATGGCTCCTGCCTGCTTGTTATAATTATGAATTCCCAGACTGAAGAAAACAAGATCCAAATAATTTATATAGTGTAATTACTGTTCATTTTGCTTGACTAATGTGATAAAATAAGATTTTGAATATTTTTTTGGGGTGATGGGTCCACTTTAAAGTTAAAAGTAAAGCTTAAAGGAGAAGGAAAGACTTGCTGCACTTGGCAAATATTAGGCACCCCCAAGTTAATGTATTTACATACCTGAAACCCCGGGCTCCTGTCAGCAGAAAACTGCACCGGCCTGGGTTTATACCAGTGAGCACCACGGAGTAGGGTTGCCACCTGTCCGGTTTTGACCCGGACAGCCCGGTATTTTGAAGGGCTGCCCGGGTCAATACTTCCTGCCCAGTATTACAAAAAAGGAAAAACGGGCGGGATTAGCTTGATTGACGCAGCGATCGTCCAATCGGTGATCGCGTCGTCATAGCGCCACCCCATGACGTCATGTGCCCGCCCACCGATGTCACGGGCCCACCCACTGATGTCATGGGCCCCGCCCCCCTGTCCGGATTCAGCCACAGGAAAAGGTGGCAACCCTACCACGGAGAGATCATCTTCCTACTTCTTTCTTCAAATTTCCCAGGGCAAACTCATGCACAGTTGAACGAAAAAGCCAACTTTTTAGTTTTGGCTTTTTGTTCTACAGTGTATGCGCTACCGCACAAAGAAAGAGGAAGAAGAAAGTGGATCGCTCTGTGGTGCTCACTGGAAGAACCCTGGGCTGGTGCAATTTTCTGCTGATAGGAGCACAGGCCTGGGTTTCAGGTAAGTGAATACAACATTTGGCACCCCCAAGTGCAGCAAGCCCAGTGTCGGACTGGGACACCAGGGGCCCATCAGAAAACCTTAGACCAGGGGCCCACCCAAAAACCTTAGACCAGGGGCCAACTCTCAGTACTATTATGCTTCCTCTCCTCACTCAACTTCTATTTTCCTAGTCTCTTTTCTTTACATGCTATAATCTATTATTCCATTTATTTAGCCTTTGTTCTCATAGAAATAGGGAATGGCCATGAAATAGGCTAAATGTTTAACAGCATGAGGGCCCACTGACACCTGGATGTGCTGCTGTCACTTACTGAGCTTAGGGACCCACTCACAATATACAGTACAACTGATAGTGTCATAGAAATATAGTCACAATATAAGGCTGATTAGTCATTAATACAGATAATTACTACATGGCAGCACAGAAACCAGTGCAGTTAGCATCAGAATTTAATAATCAGCCCTGTAGCATCAGCTTATATTACAGACAAACCTAATGCATAATTAGTGACGGCCCTAAGCTTAGCTTCTCAATAGCTGCTTAGAGCCCACTGAGCATGTGAGTGTCACAGACACTTTCCAAGATGGTGACCCCCTGTGACAAGTTTGAAGTCCTGGATCATTGCTGCTATTGACAAGCTGATGCAATAATAGTTTACAGAACATGGCATTTTTAGCCACATTAATTTTTAGGGTTTAGTTCTCCTTTAAAAGTGAACCACCCCTTTAAAATATATGTACATGTTCCATTGCATAAGGACATGCTTATAATTATTGCACACTAGATGTTTTGTATGGCAGGACATGAGGGTGATCAGTGCCAATTTTGTAAATCAATAATTATATCTTTAGAACTATGTGGGGTGAAAAGAAAAGGTAAAACGGATACTGTCATTAAATACAGATATAGGATCTGATAGTTAGAAACCTATTATCCAGAAAGCTCCAAATAATAGGAATGCCATCTCTCATAGACTCCATTTAAATCAAATAATTGTCATTTTTAAAAAGAATGTCTTGCTCCCAACTAAAGGTGGCCATACACGGGCAGATAAAAGCTGCCGACAGACTGTGTCGGCAGCTTATCGGCCTGTGTGGTGTGCCCTCCGACGGGCTTTCCCAATCGATATCTGGCCGAAAGTCGGCCAGACGTCGATCGGGCAGGATTAAAAATCCCGTCGGATCGCGGCCGCATCTGTTCGTTGATGCAGTCCCACAATCTGACCGCCCATACTGATCCGATCGTTGGGCCCTAGGGCCCACGATCGGATCAGCCCGATATCGCCCACCTCAAGGTGGACATATCGGGGAGAGATCCGCTCGTTTGGCGACATCGCCAAACGAGCAGATCTCTACGTGTATGGCCACCTTAAGACATAATTAATCCTTATAGGAGGCAAAACAATCCTATTGGGTTATTCATAATTGAAATATCAGAAAGATCTGTTATCCAGAAAACCCCAGGTCCCAACCATTCTGGATAATAGGTCCCATGCCTGTAATAATATCTCTCATATATTCTCTCATTCCAGCCAAATTGCAGCCACTAAGGGAAAAGGCAATTGCACCAGATTCTTCAAAAAACATGCAATTTCACTTGTGCATTTCGATGCAAGTTGAACACAACTGCACTTGGAAATATGTTGGGATTGAGACATTTCTGTAGCCTCATGGTTCCACAGTGTCCGTAGATGCACTTGTGCCCGATTGACAACAGGTGACAGGACTGAGCTCAACTAGACAGACGTTCAAGGATGCAAATAGTTTTAATAAATGGCGTAAATTCATGCAATGACTGTTGCAATTTTAGAGTGAGTGCAACATCAGTTACGGGACATAAATGGGCCTTCTGTTCTCAAAAAAATCAAATTGTAATTACCCTTTATTTCAGAGACTCCTTTTTAGAAATGGAATGGTGGAAGAGATAAGAGCTTTGCTCGAAGTAGACAAAAATATTGTGAAACTTTCAACACGCACAAAACCTCAATTTCAAGTTTCAAACTCCTTGTGATTGCCGTGTGTTGGTCTTATGCATGGTCCTTTTTAAGTGTAGTGTCGCCCCACCAATATTATTGTCTCATGCAGCTATCTGCTCATGGAAAGATCTAACTCTTGAGACCGGATCACTGCAACTTTTTGGTTAAACACTATAGTTCTCTATTTCAGTCCGTACCCCACCCAGATTCCTCATGGTGGAGTAAGGAGCAGATGTGTACCAGCTCTGTCACCACGTGTCGGGCAAATGAGTTGGTTTACAATAGCAGCAAGGTGTTTTATTAACTCCCACCAATTGTACAGACTCTTTTCCTTCCCACCACGTGTTCATCTGTCTGCTCCACTAACCCCAGACCTCTGTGTTGGTGACATTAAGCATTTAGTGTGTTCAGGCTGCAGAGCACTTCTGTGTCAGTGCCTTTAAAAGAACTCATTAAGAGGGGCTTAGCTTTGCATTGCCTAAAATAAACACAACATAGGTGTGAAGATATTTAGTAATTATCGCCCCTGCTTGACGAGGCTGCCTGCTCACTTACCTGCAGTTTTTTTTTCCCTAAACACCAAAGCATTAAAACGTGTTTATTAAAGAATTTCTGCTAAGCTATTAGCAAAACATAGCAAATCTCAGCCTAGTTTAACAGTGCACAGCCCTTCTGTTTCAAGTGCTGTCATGATTATTTTCTTATTCACCCTCCTTCGGGAATATACTCATGGGCTGTGGAAAATCCTGTCCTCCCTTCAGCAGAACACTTTTAAACGGCTAAGAAAATGCTTAAGTATGTGATGTATTCCTATTTGGTTCATTTAAATACTTTGCAGAACATCTCTTTTTGTTCCAGGTAGGGTTGCCTTCTTTTTTTTTTTTTGTAATGGGGGGGCAGGCCGGTGACATAGGGGGAAGATCAGTGACGTTGGGTTGGCGCAGGTGACAGCAGGGTCAGGACTGATGACATGGTGATCAATGATTGGCTGATCGCAATGCCATTCACTTCAATGTCCTGTCCAAATTTCCTAATTCCTTTTCACCTGGGTAGCCCATACAAAAACCGGGCTATTTCAATGAAATCCGAACAGGTGGCAACCCTATTTCCAGGGTCCCCCAACTTCAATCACTCCCAAATTTGTGTACGTTCTGCAGGATCTGGAGGTCTATGTGCTTAGCTTGAGGGCCAGAACTGTGGAGACGGAGAATAGGAATGTGTCTTGGGTGCAGATGGTGGAGGAGTGAGTGGCCGCCATATGTACAAGAGAGGCGGGGGTGTCTCCAGAGTGTGGGGGTGCTGTCCAGAGGTGGGGTAGGTAAGCAGGGTGCTGGACCAAGTAGCATTTCCTAGGGCGCTAATTCCACACAGATTTAAAAATTAAGGAGAATAAAGCTAGTTTTCTCTCTTACCTGGAGTACTATTTCTGGTGTTTTTTTTTATTCTGCCATATCTATTATTCCTTGTCAGTTTTTCCAGGTGTGAGATTCTCCTAGGCTTCCGTTGAATTAATTTATTAACTTAACTCAAATTTCTTGAGTTAGTACAATACTAGATAGTGCTGTAACTAGAGTTTTGGGGCTCCCCTGGCAGAGGCACTTTAGGGGCCCTACCCATCTAACTGTCCTTACTATGCGCTAGTACTCAGTTGGGAACAGTCATATCTTTCTCCTCCTTAACCAGCTCTGCACCAATGGGCACATGGGAGTGATTAGGTAGGTGCGGCGGGGTAAGGTCCCTTCAAGACCCAGGGCCCCCAGCACTGTAGGGGCCATAATTACACCACTGGATGATAGATTAATTTCCTAAAAAAATATAACTGGAAAAAAAAATCTGAGCTGCAGAAGAATGTTTTTTTTCATTGATGAAATTAATGTTATTCTACTGGTATTCTACTGCCCCTTTTTCAAAGTTTGCATCTTTACAAATATAGCCCAAGGTTATGTTTTTTTACTTTTCTGGTTGGCAGAATCACCCAAAAATGGCAAGCACAGATAAAGAGATGTTTCATGCCATGTGGCACAGAATGATGATGTCATTTCAATTTCATCAGTCTTTTCTTACTAGTGACAGCATTAGTAAACTCTATTCCCATAGGCATAATACATTTTAGTTTTGGGTTGGTTCCTGCCTCTATACTGTAGCTAGGGGTTGTAGAAAGCTTTGGTTTTGTTTTTGGACAGACCAACAGTGATCTAGTGGGATGTTGGGACCATCTCTTACACTGCCTTAAGATCATCCTATATACACTGTAATGGTCTTGAAATTTGGCAGAAATTTGCTACAATCCACTACTTAGTTTATCATGGCAATGCTAAGATGCAAAGAGGACAGGACCATAGATAGCATCATGCTCTTACGTCCCACCCCCAAAAAGTACACACTGATCTCGGTACACATGTTGCTTGTGCCTGGCAGCAATACATACAGTAACAGAGGTTCCCTTGCACCCCTTCCCTCGTGAGTTATTCATAATGTGCACTAGGGGACACAAGGTGCTTTGAAGCCCTTGAAGAAGACATTGAAGGCTTCATTTGGGAAGACCTTAAAGGAATTGTTCAGCATAAAAATAAAAACTGGGTAAATAGTCTGTGCAAAATAAAAAAAATTTCTACTATAGTTAGCCAAAAATCTAATGTATAAAGGCTGGAGTGACTGGATGTCTCACATAATAGCTAGAACGCTGCTTATTAATAATAATAATAATAATAATAATAATCCCCTAAATAGTTAGAGTAACAAATTCACTGCACTAAAATGAGTTTGAATACCAACCTAATGCCTAATATTTGCCATAATGTAAATTAAAAAATATAAATATTTTAAAGACGGTCCTTAAGTTTAAAAATAAGGCTTATTTATCATTATTAATATTGTTGTTGACAAGGTGCTGGCAAGTCAAAGCCATGTTTGTTTGTGCATTTGCTCGGTCCCCGGACACCATGATTTCTTCTGAATAGAGTTCAGCTTATAACATTTCAAGATGTAGACACTGAAGCCTTGCCATGATACACACTTACCTTGGGTCAACAGCTACAGAATCTGTTCCAGATATGTGCTACGAGTTCTGGTTTCAGGCAGCCTCAGATCCTCATTGCCTGCTCTGTATGTTTGGACCTACTACAAATAGTCGCATTCATAATTGTCAGAAAACCAATAATGCCACTCTTGATTAAGACCCCCAATGGTTCTTTTCTCCAGTCGGAATCTGGCATTCGACTAGTAAATGTTGTCATGCATGCATCCACAGTCTGCGGGCTGGACAGATACACGATTTATAATACTGGATACATTTTAAACATATTTTTGGACTTGAGCTGTAACGTTTTATAGTGTTGTTTTAACAGAGAAGTGAAATCTCTTACCACAGGAAGCCTTGGTTTTTAAAAAGGAAAATACCAGCATCATTAATCAAGGAGGTAATAAAGTAATACATCCGAAAGTGATTTTCTTTATAGCTCGGGTTTGAAATTGGAAGATTTAAAGAGTGGCAGCGCTGGTCCAATGGTGAGTTTCTCTTGTTTGCTCAATGAAATTCAATAGAGGAAAATGTTCAGAGACTTGGAAGGTAATCAGTCTATCTTCTCAATATGAAGGTGCAAATGGCTAGGGCTGTAACATTTTAATGGCCAGGAATATTGGCTGGCTCTGATGATAATATTTTGTATTAATGGTTGGCCCATGAATCACTTATTTTGCCAATAAGTGTATATGTCTGAATAGTCAATAACACTCATGTTAGGCAGTGCAATAAATTTGCATGCAAGTCTTGTGTGTTACACTTTTTCAATATCAAGAGTAAAGTACAGGGCAACCTTGTGCCTTTACACATTCTACCTAGTGGGTTGTTCACGTTAATTATTAGAGAGTTGACCCAAAACCCTCAGGTGCAGGTTCTGTGTGGGAGATGGTTCAAACGTTAAAGGGATATTGTCATGATTTTCTAATGCATTTTTTATTTCTAAATTACACTGTTTACACTCCAAATAATTCACTCTACAATATAACATTTTATTCTTGAACCAGCAAGTGTATTTGTTTAGTTGTAATATTGCAGTGTAGGCAGCATTTTGCCTGGTGATGTGCTTTCAGAAAGAGCCAGCACTTGGATGGAACTGCTTTCTGGCAGGTTGATGTTTCTCCTACTCCATGTAACAATGTGACGCAGGAGGACCTGGATTTTATTTTTGAGTGCTGTTCTTAGATCTACCGGGGAGATGTTATCTTGTGTTAGGGAGCTGCTATGCTATCTGGTTACCTTCCCGTTGTTCTGTTGTTAGGCTTCTGGGTGGGGGAGATAATATCATTCCAACTTGCTGTACAGCAGTAAAGAGTGACTGAAGTTTATCAGAGTCACATGACTGGGGGCAGCTGGGATACTAGACTATGTCTAGCCCTATGTCAGATTTCAAAATTAAATATAAAAAAATCTGTTTTGAGAAATGTATTTCAGTGTAGAATTCTGCTGGAGCAGCCCTATTAACTGATGCGTTTTTTTAAAAAACATTTTCATGTATAACTTTAAGCAGGGTGATGCAATAGTTCTGACCTCTTTACTATGGTGGTTTATACCACTTATATATTAGTCATCAGAGAGTACCTGGGTTTGAGTCATAAAGTAGCAGAAGACTTCATGAGTTGGGTGCAGGTTGGAAAGCAGGGTTGGGTTGAAACATTTCTGACCCGCTCATCACTAGTTCACATTAATAACTGCAATGGGTGCGTTTTGCTCTACATGCAAGACAACCTTTT
>CM044433.1:7216062-7229385 GCA_024363595.1 Xenopus borealis
CCCTTCCCAATGTTACTATAGGTACCGTTAAGGTATACATTACCATGTATACTACTGGTTCTACTTTGATAGTCCCACTATAGAAAAACATACAATGTCAGGGCAATAGACTTTTTCTACAAGTAATGTATCTGTCACTCTTTTCAGACACTTGAACTTTCTGCACAATAAATCCTGGATTTAAGAACAGTGTACAGAACTCCGACATTGTCTCCTCAAACAAACCCATGATTATATGCGCTCGCATGAAAATGTCATTAGCAATTGGCAATATAATCTAACTGCAAAGCCTCTTACGTTTCCATGGTTCTCTTAATTGTTCATATCTAGTTGTGTTGTCATTCATGGTTGAGGCTGATAAGAAGATGAGATGGTAATTATGCAGCTCAAACATTTCATTGTCAGTGTACTTCTGTGCCCTGCACCAGACATGATATTTTTGTTTGATACTCTGGGTACAACTGATGTCACAATCAATACATTTAGACACGGGCTATTAACATCTTAATGAGTTGCTCTATAATATTTTGAACCCCAGCATGTCAGGCTGTTTCCCAGAGATGACAGCAACATCTCAATCCAACGTACGACTTGGTAAATAGAGGCTCTTTTTTGAATATTTGCATGCTCTTAATGTATTCAAAACCATGGACAAAGGTTAGAGTGTTAGCACAGTCGACAGAATTAAACAAGGAAAGGGAATAGGAGCATGCAATGAGAAGGTCAGACACAATCATCACCAAGTAGAGACTGGGTTACGGGGTGCATATACAGATGACTACACTTGGTTGCACATGGAAGGACTCTGCAAGCCAACAGTTGGAGATAGAACAAGTTTAGTGGCAATCAATAGTGACAGTAGGGCAAGATGGTTACAGTGGGACAAATGGCAACATTAAAACTTTATATCAACGAAGCCATACCTGGGCCCTGCAGATGATGCCTGCCAGCTAATGGTGAATTCTGAACTTGGTTCTGTAGGCACTTGTCTTGCCTAGTTATCATTTGTGAGAACTTGTCTGGGAACGGTTAAAATATTTTGCTTTTGTCTCATAAAGTCATTAGGGATTAGCTAAGAACTAATTCACACCACGTCTTCTAAGAACAGATCTTGCTCTACAAGTATTTGAATAACACTCATAAGACTTCTGGCAAAATGGTTAACAGGTGGCATTCCTGTCCATACCAATGTTTGGTTCAGTCCAATTTTACCCAACGCAGAAGGTGAGCAAGCCATCAAAGATCTACTTTGATAAGATAAAGATAACCTGATAAGACCGGCAGATTAATTTGTCTATATCCACGATTTTGCACCACGTCTGAGCAATATCTGACCAAGGATATACTAAATATTTATTAGTTGGGTTTATCCAGGCACACACAAAGTCAAAATAGGCTGCCAATCCAAGCACAGATGGTAGATACATTGGGCATATTCGTTGCTGCATGGGCACTATTACAAACGCCAATGTAACTACTGATGGAATAGATTCAGTTTCATGTTGGCTGTGTTCAGATCAGAATATTGTCTAATTTTGGTCCACACATGCAGATGTCAGACCTGTTTGATAAGAACTGGATCACAGGCAGATGTCAGACCTGTTTGATAAGAACTGGATAACAGGCAGATGTCAGACCTGTTTGATAAGAACTGGATAACCGGCAGATGTCAGACCTTTTTAATGAGAATAAAGGTGGTCATACATGGAGAGATCCTCACGTTTTGGCGAGAACCACCTTGAGGTGGGCTGACCCGGTCATGTGCCCAACGATCGGATCAGAATGGAGGAAATACAGGCGGTCGGATCTTGTGACCACATCAATGAACAGATGTGGCCGCGATCCGAAAGAATTTTTTGTCCCGTTGGATAGACATCTGGCCGACATTTGGTGGGCCCCATACATGAGCCAATGTTGCCAGCTTTTATTGGCCTGTGTATGGCCACCTTTAGGCAACAGGCAGATATCAGATGTGTTTGATTAGAATTGGCTAACAGCTAGATATGAAACTTGTTTTATCAGAAGTTGGAAACAGGTAGCTATCAGCCCTGTTTGATAAGAACTGGGCAACAAGCAGATGTCAGACCTTTTTGATGAGAATCAGGCAACAGGCACAAGTCAACTGGAAAACATTATCTTGCCCATGTGTGAAAGCCCAAATCAAAGGTGAGCTAAGACTAAAAAGAAGCCTGAGACCCTATACATTAAACCAGTGATTTTAAATCTTAGCATTACCACTGGTGGAAAATCAAATTAAAACCATTGGGTCTGAGCAGGAGAAAACATCACTGTAGAATAAACATATTCATTCAGATCTGGGAAAGGGTTCATGGAAATTATGTCTGTATACGCCAACTCCTCTTGTTTAAACTCTTTATTGCATCTATATGAATGAGACTTATCTATCATGCACTAAATAAGCCCATAAGTAATGAGCAGATTGTATGATCCTAGGAAATTTCTAGAACAAATAGAGAACATGTTGGCTTATGCAAGCCCCTCACATTTTTCAGACCAAAGCTTTTTTTTTTATAAAAACAAACGATCAGACAGGACTTATCCCACCACAAACGCATTCGGGTGGTTCCACTTCACAATCTATTTTAGAAATACACAATTTGTGATATTCTCACATTACAGACAGACTCGATTCCAGCTGCTGAGTTGCATGTCAAGGTTTTAACTCCCGACGGAGGGGGATGAAGTTGTTTTAACAATGCACAAATTCTGCTGAAATCCAAAATTCATTATTTAGCTGTAAGGGCTGCACATTTTTAGACAGATGAGCAGTTTAAATGTGCCATGTCTAATTTCTTTGAAACCTCCGTCTCATACATCTTGAATTTAATCTGGGCAAATTTACTGAATCTTTTATCCTAAATTGAGGGACATGGCCTGCTGGTGTTTCTTTAAAATACAAGAATCTCAGTAATAACTGGATGGCAGTCGAAGAATTTAGCCCAGAGACAATATTGGAAATATTTTTGTAAGATAACGCAGGTTGGATGGAGATGCATCTCAACTGGATATCGGTTCAGTTGACTTGTTAATGGGCCCCCAGCAAGGAATTATTGGCAGTCCCCATAATATAGTGAATCGAGGTTAGTGATGTTTGGGTTGACCTAAAACCTGTGGTTAGTGATCTGTGGGTTGACCACAGGTTGGGTGGATTCTGGTTGAAATTTGGGCAAACGTTGCAAGTAAGGGTTGGTTGCCGGTCAAATTAGAGAAGTACACTCCACTGCTCCTGAAGATTCCCTGTCTTGGAAACAGAGTGGTGTAGAAATAGCGCACAGAACGAGAAGTCATAGTCATGTTTTTGGTGTGGGTCCAAGAGTGTCAACATTTTGTGGGCTAGGGTTGGATGTGGATTCATGTTTTACAGGTTGGGGTTGGGTGCGGGTTGAGTGTTTCCTGACCCAAACATAACTAGTCAATGATACCAGCACATAATGGAACAGTTGTTCCTGCATATAATGGTACAAAGACCTCAAACCTACTGCAATAATGGTCATGCAGAACACCCATTAGACTCCTATATAAAGGAACATGCTCCTGCACCTTCTATTGTCTGTTGCTTAAGTATACCATGGTCAGAGCAGAGGATATGAAAGAATACATAGGAGGGACAAGCTAAATGTATTGTTGGGGTCTTCAGTGGGCCCTCCTTCCTTCTAAAGCCGCCCAAGTATTTTGGTTGTTCTTCTTGCTGTCATTCTTCCTGATTCTGTGTAGTTTTTGGACACATATACTGGGCTTAATGAGAAGTGCGTGGGATTATGAGATGTTCTGGGTGTGGCAGATCTAGATGGAGTTTTTTTGGAATGGCAAACAGTTAAAATATCCACAATTTTCATTCCAGAGTGGTGACAGGCACATAATAATCACCCATCGTTGCTCCATTTATTTAACAACTACTATTTGAGGTGCACCAACTCTTTCCTTCAAGCATAACAGTTTTGTATCTAATTCTCATATTTTGAAAACATGTAGGTTCACCGGTATATAAATAATGATGTGAATGTTCTATGTGAGGTGGCATAGCTGTGTAATTATGTACAAAGTGTTTTACTTATCCTCTATCCTTCAAACACTTGTGTTAATAACAAGAGGAAAGGGAGAGGTGATTCATTACTAAATTCACTAGTTATAATAAAAAATAAAGAAATTGAATGAACAGTTAAGCAGTACTTATTTGGCATCAAAGTCACCCAAGGGAGCAAGTCCAAGTCAAGACTAAGACCAGAGTGACTATAGGGACTCTAGAATCAAGTTGAGATCAACAATATAGAAGGGTGAGTATTGAGACCATGAATGAAACTATGCTGCAGAAAATATTGCCCCAAATATAGGGCAAGGAAAGGCAAAGAAATAAAATCCAATTTTTACTTTCTTTAATGAAAAAGAAATCTATCTCCAATATACTTTAATTTAAAAATTGTACTGTTTTTATACTGTATGTAATGACATTCTCCCTTCATTTAGTGCTGTGGATAGGAATTGTCAGATGGTCCCTAACTTCTGGCAGGGAAACAATCATACTTATGAACAGCAGGGGGAGCCCCTGCCTTACTTACCAGCCATGCAGAACTCAAGCTTTGTTTTTTGATCATTTATGACAATCGCTAAGAAGCCCAGATCACACTGAGCATGTGTATGTAGTCTAGTCTTGCAAAGATGTATAACAAAGTTACAAGATGACAGCCCCCTGTGGCCAACTTTGAAAGCATAAATCATTTGTTTGATTAGGCTTGTGGTGCAGTAAGTTCATGTTTATGGTTAGTATACAAAATACAGCATTTCTAGCCTTATTCTATTTTACACTTTCCTTGCCCTTTAACCAACACGGTGTGTCTGCACTTTCTATTTTGTGTTGGTTTCAATGGCAACAGTCAGTACCTATATTGGCACCATCACCAGTCTCCCATACTACAAGCCTGCCACTAATACAACTATACTCATGCCAATCACTTATCAAGCGCATAATGGACTGATTCACTAAAGGGCAAAGTGGCTAACGCTAGCGAAAATTCGCCTGCGTAACATATTTTACTTTTAAGTACTTTTTAGTGAATGTGCCCCTACGATTGCACCCTATTTAAATAACCATATACTTTTCACTATTCTAAAGATGGAGTGCCGCCAATTCTACATTCGCCATCGGAAAAGCTCTACTGGTGTCATTTTGTCCAGATTTGTCTACTGACATGTCTAAAATATAAACTTAAGACCAAGATTGAGAACATTATCAGCCTTCAATATGGCAACCCCCCCTGAAACTCCATGCAGCTATACTTGTGCCATTCACTTATTGAGCACATTGGGGGTGCAACGTTTTACAGTAATGTAGAGCTTGGGGTGCTGAGAATTCATGATCCATTGGATTCTATATGCCAAAATGATGTGGAAATTGAATCACAATTTTAGTGTCTACTCATTAAAGTCAGTTCTTTTCACACTTTTTATATAACATAATTTATCTAGTAGAGAAAATAATCAGTTTGTATTTCTTTAGTAAAATATATCTCGTATCAACAATGGAAAACAGACTGGAGAAACAATGTTTAACTCAACAATTATTACCAATTGTGACAAATTTAAATTGAGGTTTAGTTTTTTCAACTAATACAGAAATTTTTCCCAAAGGTTGTGATCTCTGTTTCAGGTCAAGTCATTTTTCTCTCATGGGGGTAAATTTATCAAAGAGTGAAGTTCCGCCACTAGAGTGAAATTCCGCAGCTCTCAATTCATTTCTATGGGATTTTGAAAGGCCTATTTATCAATGGGTGAAGTGAAGTTTCACCCTTTGATAAATACGCCTTCAAAAATCCCATAGAAATGAATGGAGAGCTGCGGAATTTCACTCTAGTGGCGGAACTTCACTCTTAACTTCACTCTTTGATAAATATACCCCATTGTGTCTCATTTCCACCATTGATCTTCTAGAGAAGATGTCAAGCAGCTCCGAGATGGTGAGAACCATTCTATACTTTGGTTGCACGTTTACAAGAATTCTGTCGGTGAACCCAGGTGAATCGACACAATAAAGTGTTGGCTAGCGCTTGATAAAAGCTCACTATGGAAGCCAACGGGAAAATGGTTCTTGTCTTGAACATTATCCTTTAAAAAGGTGTATATTCTCCCTTGGTGATATAAAGCATAGAACTTGAGTTTTATTCCATTGGCAAAAGCAATGGAAAAAACATCAGAAAACATGCCCCTTGATTTGAATTGATTGTTATCCAAAGTGCAAGCTGTTGGTGCTGTAAAAGAGGAAAGTGGGAAATAAAATGATTTAGATCCAATAATGGATAGGAACATTGGTGCAATGACATTATCACCTGCCCGATCAGTTTTATCTCTGCTAATCTGCAATTTCCGGCTTTCCTTATCTGAGATTTCTGTTGGTTTAGCCCATATGGTTCCAGCTGCAGCCAGAAAAAAAAACACCCCTGAATTCGATGGGAGTTTTTAATGAATTTCCGTTATCTGTAAATCTATCTCCATGGCACGTGCTCTTATCTGCCGACCTGGAACTTGTATTTCTACTAAAATTAATTCACACTTGTGCCTTGTATAAAAAAGCAAAAATAATGGCAATGTAACAATCACAGAATCATATTTTTGTACATGAAAGCAAAGCATTTGGAGTAAACTGATATCAGCGGAATTGATGCAATTTATAACATGCAGTGGAACCTTAGTTCATTATGTAGCACCGCTATGTTGGGTTTGATGATTGGGTATTTTGTAATGTACCCCCCAAACACATCTCAGGCACCCGATTCCCTTCAGCTGCTAGAAAGTTTGGATGAATATATAACTGAATAGATGACTTGCACTTACATCTGGGGTAGAAGTAAATGAGCTCTAAAATGCCCAAACCACTTAACAAGCTGTATTGTTCATTTCAGTGGCGTAACTGGGGGGGAGGGTTAATTATTAAAGTCCAAATGCCAAAAACCTGAAAAAGTTGTGTTTTTTTTTACTGTAAAATCTGAATTTTTAGTGGAAAAAAAAGCCAGATTTTTTTGTGATTTAATATACCCAGAGGAAGGGAAAAAATCTGACATCTCAGACCTGCTGAGGTTGTACATAAGTCAATGGGTACAGAAGATATCCTGCGCTGGGTTTTGTGCAATAATCCAAAGTTTTTGTGGTTTTTGGGCAAAAATCAGAAAATCAGGTGGAAAATCCAGAAAATTAGTATTATTTGTTTTCTTCACTTTTTTTCCCGAACAGGAAATTTTCAGGAAAATGTATTGATAAATGAGGGGAAAAACCTATGCGGATTTGGTCAAAGTATTTTTCAGAAAATAATAAGATAAATTTGGACTTTGATAAACGGGGCTCTAGCATACCTCCCAACTGTCCCGTTTTTAGAGGGACAGTCCCTCTTTTGGCAGCTCATCCCGCAGTCCCTCTTTTGTACTGGAAAGTCCCTCTTTTCTCTGCACTGAACAGAAAAAGAAACAAAGTTTCTAACTTAATTGGCTTTTGGTAGAGAGTCCAGAACAGCCAGAGCAGCAGATAAGATACTTTTGTAACAATTTCTAGAGAAACAAATAAGCAATTGTAACAATATAAGATAACAGGTCCCTTGGGAAATGTTAGACTCCCAGCTTTAAGGGCAATTCAACTTTATTAGCAAAAAAAAACACAAAAATATGTTCAAACTTTCATAAACTGCAAACTTTAGTAAAATGAACATGGTAATTAGGGAGTGTGACCACAGAAAGGGGTGTGGTCAACAAAAACTTTTTTGTCCCTCTTTTTATTTCCACAATGTTGGGAGGAATGGCCTCTAGGTGTTACTGAGCCCCACAGCAAATTAGTTTAGGGCCCCCAACATATCCGGTGGTTGTCCTGTTTTACCAATAATATGTTTAAATTGCTCTTTATTTAGTCCTCATGGGACCCCCTATACTTCCTGAGTCCCCCTGCAGCCTCAGGGTCTGCTTCCTCCATAATTACACCCCTGGTTCATTTACTTCTGTCCCTGATGCAATAAGAGTGCAAAATTGTGCCCATTAGAGCTCATACACATTGCATTTGTTGCAGGGTCAATCAGGCCTGGACTGGCAATCTGTGGGTTCTGGCAAATGCCAGAGGAGCTGCTATAAGGTGCCATAGAAAGTCACTATTTAGTGGGCTGGTGGGGGTTGATTGGATCTCTATGAACCTGAAATGCAAGGGCCTATTTTAATTCTCAGTCCAGACCTGGGGTCAATGGTCTGAATAATGGATGGGATGCTGGAAGGAGCAGCATGGGAGTCCTCTTTTGCCCGCATCCCACCTACCCCCAGTTTTGTGCATATGCAAATCCTTTGTTCCTATGTCTGTAGTTCAGGGGGACAGGGTATATATATATATATATATATATTTAAATAATTGGTGAAAAACTCCTGTGCACCTATTTTTAGTGCTCCCGATGTAGACAAGGTTTAGGTGCTATTGGGTGACATGTTGTCCATTGTTCAATGTTTCAGTGTAACCCCAACCCGATAGCACTCAAATACCCATGAGCCTCTTTTAGAATATTCTTTTTGGCTTCTCCCTCTCCTGTATTGAGGTTCTGTGTTTGCAGAGATCTGTATCTAAATAAAAACAGCAGGTTCAATGGAAGGCAAGTAAACCAAACACCCAGTTCAGATCAGGTTAGGTTGGACTTATTCCCTACAATAATCATTATCACTCAGCCTCCTTCATTCACTTTTACTAATCCAGGAGAAACAGTATAAAGTTGAATTCCCTACCCATAAGAGTTCAGTCTTCTGCACTTTAGTGAGCGCTGTTGTACATACCAGGGAATTAGCTGACAATTTATCAGTTGGATATACAATATATATCAGCAAGCTTTATCTGAAATTCCCATGCAGTTTTTCCATATAACGGTGCCAACCGTGAAATAAAATAGTGGCATGCAGCTAAATATTGATCACTTCCAGCCGCAGTCCTTAAAGGACAACTAAACCCTAAAAATGAATATGATCATAAAAATACAGTATTTTATATTCTGAACCTATTGACCCAGCCTAAAAGTTCATCATCTATGTAGTAGTAATGATCCAGGCCTTCAAAGTTGTTTCTCATGTTGGATTTTGAAATTCCTGCATTGAGCTTTATTTCTCCTTTAAACTCATCATATACAGTACAGGGAAGCTGGAGACAGTGAACGGCGTCTGGCAAATTAAAGGGGTGCGTCACCTTAGTCAACCTTTAGTATGTTATAGAATCCACAATGCCAAACAATTTTTTACATTGATCTTCATTTTTTAAAATATTTTTTACAGTTTTCAAACGAGGGTCACTGACCCCCATCTAAAAACAAATGCTCTGTAAGGCTACAAATGTATTGTTATTGCCACTTTTTACTACTCGTCTTTCTATTCAGTCCTCTCCTATTCATATCCCAGTCTCTTATTCAAGTCAGTGCATGGTTGCTAGGTACAAAGGACTCAAGCAACGAGACTGCTGAACCAAAGTATTGACTTCAGCCAATCAGGGCATTGTGAAGACAAAAATAACTTTGTCTGAGAAGTCTCTGCTGAGATTGATGGGCTTTTTTTTTATAGACAGAAATTAAATGAATGCTCTGCCTAGAGAGGTATTTAAATGATATAATATTGTAATATTGTACAGGCTTCATTTCAATCAGGGGCAGAGAAATAGACAATATTTGCAGTAAAAGCATTTGGACCCTTGACTGGTTAATGAATAACGGGAGGGTTATTTACTAAAATCCAAATTTATCTCCGTTTATTTAATTATAATTAAAAAACCATGACCGAACTCCAATACCTGATTTTACCTTATTAATGATTTAAAAAGCTTGATTTAATCGGTTCTAGTAAAAACTCAGTAAAATCGAACAAACCCGAATCATACGATTCTTTCTGGGTTTTTTTCTGAATTGTTTGATTTTTTCTGGCTTTTTCCCAAAAAGCCCAATTTTGTTTGGATTTTTGGGCTAATTCCAGCTCAGACCACTGAAAGTTCCAAATACGGTAGGGACCTCTGCCATTGGTTTATACACAACTCTCGGCAGGTCTGAGATGGTGGAATTTCGGATCCTGGCTTTTTGCAGCATCAGGTTTTTTGTTTTTTTTTTATTTAAAATTGTAGTTTTGCCCCAAAAAGACCGAGCAGATAAATTTGGCGTTTATGAAATAACCCCCTTAATGTGTGCCTCATGTTGTACAGACTAATAGTGAATGTGCCATAGGGTCTCTTCCATGGCAAGGAAAATATTGAACAAATGGGTTTGCCATATATTATATCAGTGCCCCTATTGTCTGCCTCCTTTAGACTCTATCCTCATATTCCCCTGTATGTATATATGTATATTTTTATTTGTATAGCGTTCCTTGAGGGCAAATCACTGTACAGCAACAATAAATGAGTCACGTCATTAGAAATACAATTCACATAAATATAAAATATAATTAGAATACAGATCAAGTGCTCAGTGTCAAGGAAACAAAAGACTAGAAGACCCTACCCCGTAGAGCTTACAGTCTAAATGGGAGGGTAACATACAGACACAATTCAGAGGGGATCAATGTGCTGTAGGTTACAGCTTGTTAATCCCAGTTCAGGTGTTATCCAGGTGCTCCCAGAGGGAGTCTTTGAGTTTCGTTTTAAAAACATTGAAGGAGGAATCTCTCTGGAGAGATGCAGGAATGGCATTCCAAATATAAGGAGCCGCAAGAGAGAAGGGTTTGATACGGGAAACAGCAGTAGAAGTGGTGGGTACAATCAGAGGAGAGGAGGTTTGGGCCAGGAACATTTAGAGAGACAAGAGATGAGATGTAGGGAGGTGCAGAGGAATAAAGGGCTTTGAAGGTTATGAGGAGGAGTTTATACATTATTCTTTGTTTTATAGGAAGACATGATAAGGTCCTTCAACAGGGATGGGGCCTGTACCCTTTTGGATGAGAGCAGGAGAATTCTGGCAGCAGAATTTAATACAGACTGTAGTGGGGAGAGATGGAAGACCAGTTAGTAGAAGGTTACAGTAATCTAGTCGGGATAGGATGAGAGCATGCATGAGTGTCTTGGCCATAGTGGTTGAAAGTAAAGGACGGATTTTGGCAATATTGCGTAAGACAAAGTGACAGGTTTTGACAGTGGTGTAAATATGATCAGAGAAGTAGAAGGAGGAGTTAAAGATTACCCCCAGACAGCGTGCTGAGTTGACCGGGTTAATGAGCATGAAATCAATAGAAATAGCAAATAGGGGAGTAGGACCAGGCTTAGGTGGAAAGATGATTAGTTCAGTTTTTGTTAGGTTCAGTTTGAGGTGGTGCTGGTTCATCCAATTTGAGATATCTAGGAGGCAGTTAGAGATTTCAGCCTCTGTTTCAGCTGTTAATGAAAGGGTGGATAAATATATTTGGGTATCATCAGCATACAGATGATAAATAAAGCCAAATGATTGAATGAGATCTCCCAAAGACTGAGTGTACAGGGAGAACAACAATGGACCAAGCACAGAGCCTTGCGGCCCCCCTACATTAAGTGGAACTGGAGATGAGGATTTGTTATCACAGGAGACTGAGTGAATGATCAGTTAGAGAGGAAAGAAGAGAGCCAAGAAAATGAATTCAATTGAAATTATACATGAAATAAACCTTTGGTTTTGGTTCTCTTCTTTCTCTCTCACCTGCCCGAGTCAGACTCAAGGCTGCTGAGCGTTTTGTAATAACTTATCTCCATTCCCTAATTGTCCAACTAAACCCTTAAAGGCTTCAGCCTGTTCTCTGTGCCACGGAGCTGAGAAAAAAACCCCTCCCCAGCCCTCTCTTATCACTTGAGAAACACAACAAATGTCTATTAAAGTGCCGGCACGGATTATTAATATGTCAGCGGGTCTTTAACGTAACTGTTGAGCCATGATGACAGCACTGGCACAATGTGGCGCTGGAACCAGTTCTAGGGTTTAACTGAGATTGATATAAATAGACCCCTGTGCATTTGTTGTAATAGGCAAATTATTCATGAATTTGTTCACCTTTAAACTGACTTTTACTATATTATAGAATGGCTAATTCTAAGCAACGTTTCAATTTGCCTTCATGTATTCTTTTTTTATAGCCTTCTACTTCTGACTCTTTCCAGTTTTCGAATGGGGTCACTGACCCCCCCAACATCTAGAAAACAAATGCTCTGTAAGGCTTCATATTTATAGTAATTGCTACATTGAATCACTCATCTTTCTATTTAGACCCTCCCCTATTTATATTCCAGTCTCTTATTCAAACCAGTGCAAGGATGCTAGGGTAATTTGGACCCTAGCAACCGGATTGCTGACATTGCAAACTGGAGAGCTGCTGAATAAGAAACTAAATGACTCTAAAACCACAGATAATAAAAAATAAAAATCTCTACATCATACTGAAAGTTCATTTAAGGGTAAAGGTTGTCACATAAACAACAACAACAGTTTGGGGTCCAGTAGAGGGTGAGGAGGTTGGGGAAGGAGCACTGGGGGCAACAGTTATAAATTAGTAAAGGCAGTTTTGTGTAATTGAGCCCCAGGGAGTCAGGCAGCCAATCAGAACCCTGCATGAAATATGCTTCACTAAGAGATCTTGTTTATAGTTTATCTCTGCAGCTCTTGTTATATTTTGGGCCCAAACTGAACCAAACCCCCAAGAAAATTAGCACTTTCCCCTTGTGCCAATCTTGTCTCACTTGTTGCTGCAGTGACTTCTCATTCATTGGCTTCAGTTGCCACACAGGGCAAACCCGTACAATACTTTGGCTCGGCTAGCACAGCTTTGCCTGCCCTCTGTTTGCACAGTACATTTTTCAATTAGAAGTAAAGGGGAGGCTTAACAGATACCCTTCCATCTCTATAGGGAACAAAGCTGTGTGTCATCAGCCTCTCACAGGGAGAGAAGCATCTGATGCTCTTGGAATTCTTTTGTAACTGGGATAATATATAGAAAGAGCATTTCATGTACCGTAGGCTCAGATTTGATGACTAAACATTACAGACCTTTCTAGAGGCAGAAGATGTTGGTCACTGGCCAGATGATTAAGAATAAGGATTAAGGAGGGATCTGGTCATTAAAGTAAATCTGAAACACTATGCATTGCTGCTAACAGAGAAATTTATATTAGAGTCAATGACGAAATGTATCTCTTATGAGCTGAAAATAGCCATGATAATCACAGAAGCCTCTGCTACCCATGGGACACCCATGAAGAGGAACTATCAATGAGCAAATGAAAGTGGGTACAATTAGCCTGTGGGAAGGGACTGTGGGATAGCAGGTATAGTAGGGAGAGATGGGGCCTATAGTAACAGTGGATAAT
>CM044433.1:7346155-7358441 GCA_024363595.1 Xenopus borealis
TGCAAAAGAATAAGAAATCAGGAAGGGGGCAAATAGTTTTTCACACCACTGTATTTTTAATGAATAATGGATTCAATTGTTATCTTGCCAAACATACGCATAGGATACAATTCTACTTAAGATAAAAAACTAGAACCTGCTGCATACCTCACTTTTATACTGATCCCGTTCAGTGGAACACGCATCCAGCTGTCTGAATAAGCTGTCCAGCTGCAAAGCCATATCATCCATGTCACTGCTAGACTCTGCTGGTTTTTCAGGCTTTGAGCCTGGCTCAGACTTCATATTCTGCAGCACCTCGCACTCTGCTTTCAGCCTACTGATTTCCTTAAGGGCTTGTTCATACTGGGTGACCAATTGTTTGGAAGGAATTTCAGTAGGGTTCAGCGGGCTGACATCAGTCTGCGTCTCCTGGTGAGAAACCTCTTTCTTAACCTGATTGCTTCTCAGTTCCGTGACCTCCCCTTCTAAGCAGTTTACCCTGAGAAGCAGCTCTTCCCATTTCCTCTTCAGACTTTCTTTTTCATGGTCTGTTGCATCCACAGAACTTTCCTGGTGATGGGTTTGGTGTGAGGTGTCCATTTCACATTGGGCTATTCCATTACAGTTAATGTAAAGAGTGGGTTCCGCCATCTGTTGGTTTACTGGACAGCTGTAATCATTGCTTTCTTCTTCTTCTTCTTTTTTAACACCCAAAGTTGCTCTCTCTGTCTGGGTGGCCACTGCCAAAGTCTCACCTCTAGGAATGGGGTCAGGGTTTGAAATGGGATCACTTCCGTTCACGTTCTCAACACCAAGTGATCTAGGATTCACCTTCTCAGTGGCGACCGGGTGGGAATTGGTAAAGTGATTACTTTTCGTATTATCGTTTTTTGGCTTGGCGGTGCTGTTATTTTCTATTATAATAACATCACCTTCATCATCATCATCTTCATCGCTCCACTGAAGGAGATCAATAGTATCTGACCCGCTGAGCTTTTGCTTCTTAGCAGATGCACTCTCGTTAGATAGTGGACGTTTACAACTAGAAGAGAAGAACAAAACACCATTTCAGAAGCTGTAAAAAAAGAAAGCAAAGTGAATTGCCATGCAGTTAGCCGAGTTCATTCTGATTTGTAAATAATTTGTAAATAATAAAAAATAAATAAATAAAGTTTGTGTGTGAAAGACAGAGTGATCTATTACTACAACTAATTTCAGGAGTACGGCCCTAACATCTTTCAAATCAAAATCTGCGTTGGCATTAAGCTTACCAGTCGACAAATTCTTTTGGTAGGTGGGAGTCGGCGCTAAAGCTCAGGGAAAAAAGTATATAGCAAAAGGTAATATAGTGTAGTATATGTAATTGGGTCGGTTAGGCGATATAAATAAACAATATATCCACCAGGTGCTGTTTTCTCAATGAGATCAAGCTGTACACTCCATAGCCACACTGACTGAAAACACCACATGGATTTTTTTTCTTTTACTTCCAAACGATTTGCGTTAAATCAGCGCAAATAAATTAAATCAAGTTGTCTTACCGGACATCGATTCCTGCTGTCAAGTTCCTTAAACCAAGTTCTCTCTAGTCAGGAAAAGGAACTAGGAGAAGGAACTGGAGAGAGGACCTTGTTGGAAGCAGGAGCTGTTTCATGCGATCTTACTGCCCTCAATCAATTTGACTAGCTTCCACTTGAGAATCTCCACATAATCCGCAGAATTAAACTGTATGAAGGCCGCTATGCCCTGGCCATCTTTCTGAATTACCACAGATGGGCATTATGGATGGAGAGAACATGGTCTAAAGAACGTGACAGCAGGAATCAATGTCCAGTAAACCAACTTGAGTTAATTGAGGTGTGTTGAACACAACGTTTGCAAGTACCCACACGTTTTTTGTGTGGCTATAAAATATATTATATATATATATGTGGTAATGCAGGGAAGGTTAAATGGCAGAGCTCAGCCCCAACGTGCAGCGTCTTCACCCGGTATCCTTATAATTGCAGGTTATGGTTCGCTAACAGCGCTGACAGACATATCATGGGAGACTGCAGCATTAGTAGCAAATTTGGCTTTATTCGAACATACAAGGTGGTTCACAGCGGGAAGTAAGCAGCAAAAAATGAATGCGTTTCATGACCCTACTCTGAGGAAGTGCCCGGTCGTAGGGTCACGAAAGAAGAAGAATTCTGTACTGAAATCCATTTCTCAAAAGAGCAAATGGATTTTTTTTATATTTCATTTTGAAATCTGACATCTAGACATTTTGTCAATTTCCCAGCTGCCCCAAGTCATGTGACTTGTGCTCTGATAAACTTCAATCACTCTTTACTGCTGTACTGCAAGTTGGAGTGATATCACCCCTCCCTTTCCCCCACCCAGCAGCCTAACAACAGAACAATGGGAAGGTAACGAGATAACAGCTCCCTAACACAAGATAACAGCTGCCTGGTAGATCTAAGAACAACACTCAATAGTAAAACACATGTCCCACTGCGTTCTATTCAGTTACACTGAGAAGGAAAAACAACAGCCTGCCAGAAAGCAGTTCCCTCCTAAAGTGCAGGCACAAGTCACATGACCACATGACCATTGACAAAATGGCTAGCCCCCATGTCAGATTTCAAAACTGAATATAAAAAAATCTGTTTGCTCTTTTGAGAAATGGATTTCAGTGCAGAAGTCTGCTGGAGCAGCACTATTAACTGATGCGTTTAAAAAAAAAAAAAAAAAAGTTTTCCCATGACAGTTTCCCTTTAAATTACACTGGAACTTAGAATGATGGTCAAACAGTGGGACTTGGGGGCTGGTCTATATCTTTTCGGATCTCAAAAAAATGACTGATAAAGCAATAGCTTTGTTCAGCAATTACCTTGTTATAAGCTATGGATAACCTTATATAAGTTCTATCGCCTTGGTGGGCTTGAACCAAAAAAAGTCCAACAATCATTGCTCTCTTGGTTTAGCAGTTATATTTGAATAGAAATATCCCTGTTCTGTGCAGTGGGTGCATCCTGCAATAGCTGATTAATTATGTAAAGCCTCAAACCTCATTGTCGAACTCATATGATCTCTAAGGTGGTCTATACCACAGTTACTATCAAAAATCTCCTTTTGACATCACTGCTTTAAGGGTAGGGACAGACAGGGAGATTCGGGGAGATTCTGTCGCCTGGCATTTTTAGCAGGCGACAATCTCCCCGAATTTCCTTCTCCCTGTCTCCCGCTAGTATAAGTGATAAAGCGCCAGCGCCTGTGCACACGCTGCGCGGCGATTTCTGGAATCGCCCGAAGATACTTCGTGAGGAAACTTCGGGCGATTCCGGAAATCGCCGCGCAGCGTGTGCACAGGCGCTGGCGCTTTATCACTTATACTAGCGGGAGACAGGGAGAAGGAAATTCGGGGAGATTGTCGCCTGCTAAAAACGCCAGGCGACAGAATCTCCCCGAATCTCCCTGTCTGTCCCTACCCTAAAGGGGTTGTTCACCTTTAAATTAACATTAAGCATGATGTAGAGTTACATTCTAAGACAGTTTGCAATAGGTTTTCATTTTTTATTATTTCTTTTTTGAGGTATTTAACTTTTTATTCAGCAGCTCTCCGGTTTCAGTAATCTGGTTGCTATGGTCCAAATTGCCCTAGCAGCCATGCATTGATTTGAATAAGAGACATGGCTATGAACAGGAGAGGCCTGATTAGAAAGAGGAGTAATAAAAAGTAACAATAACAATACATGTGTAGTCTTAGAGAGCATGTGTTTTTAGATTTGGCCAGTGACCCCCATTTGAAAGCTGGAAAGAATCAGAAGAAAGAATAAAAAATAAATATTGAAGACCAACTGAAAAGTTGCTTAGAATTGTTCAATCTAAAACATACTAAAAATTAACTGAAAGGTGAATCACCCCTTTAACACAGGGTGTTGCATAGCGCTAACCGTTCTAGTCGGAAACCTGTACTGAATAGCGGTCATGGTACATCCCAAGGTGACTAACCTTTTGTTGAGATCAGTCCCCTGGCTCTGATTTGGCTTAAGAAACCTCTGACCAGAGCTCAGCGATGGCTGCATTTCCTTATTCTGAGGTGTGAATAGAATTGTAGGTTTTTCTGCTGTCGCCTGCTGAACAAAATGTTAATGTCAGTCTCTGGAGGTAATAATATCATCTAATATAAGAACCCCCTGAACAGCCCTCAGTAACACACAGTTACAATAGCAAAATGAACTTACTGCACTATAGAAACTGTCACAACCACTGCATTTTTAAAAAATATCTAAACCCCCAGTCACTGGAAATCCCTTTCAGGAATATTTTGGAATTTGAGCTTTGTTAAAGGAGAAGGAAAGGCATAAAACGTTAGGCACCCCCAAGTGATTATACTGATGTACATTAAACCCGGGGCCAGTGCTCAGGCGAAATCTGCGAAATAATAAGTAATATATATAATATAAATAATAATAATAATAAGGCAAAATAATCCCCGGGTTATAAAAGCAAGCACCACGCAGATCAGTTACTTCCTTCTTCGCGCCGATGCGCATTACTATGAAAAGCCGAACTTTAACTTTAAAATCATAATTGTAATGCGCATGCGTCAATTCGGGGAAATGCACATCAGCGAGAAGAAGGAAGTAACATATTTACGTGGTGCTCGCTTCTATAACCTGGGGCCGGTGCAGTGGCGTAACTACTCGCTGGTGGGCCCTGGTGCAGGATTGGCACCAGGGCCCCCCTATTGGGCTCTTCCCCATGAGTTGGAGTTCTCCTAGCCTCTCCAGTGGGCTCCGAGAGGAAGTTACGCCACTGGGCCGGTGCAGATTTCGCCGGCCCCAGGTTTAAGGTACATCAGTATAATCACTTGGGGGTGCCTTACGTTTGGCACCCCCAAGTAAATTCTGCCTTTCCTTGTCCTTTAAACCCTAATACAAATTGAATGCAGAAGTAATGTGCCACTTGTATATATATATATATATAGTTCCAGCTGTGGTGCACTCCAATTAAAGCAAAGTTAATGCCTGGGTGCTGTCATCATATGAAGTGTAGATAATCCTTTTCCAAAGAATGACGCACTCCAGGACTTCATAGTAGTTTTAGACTATGATTGCCAGGCTTTTGGCTAAGCTGCTGTTTCACCAGTACTGCTAATCCTTTAGTATCAAACATTGATCCCCCCAAACAGTAGCTCATGAGCAACATGCTTCTCAACAATCCCTTGGATGTTGCTCTCAGTGGCCTCAAAGCAGGTGCTTGTTTTTAAATTCCAGGCCTGGGGGCAAGTTTTGATTCCATAAACACCAGGTGTACTACCAAAACCTCCTGTAGCCTGACATTCCATATAGTGCCATCAATCAGCAAATCACAGCCCTTATTTGGCACCCCCTGGAACTATTTTCATGCTTGAGTTGCTCCCCGAATCTTTTTACATTTGAATGTGGCGTACGAGTAAAAATAAAATGTTGAGGACTCCTGGGATCAAACAATAGCACAGTAAGGTAACTCACCTGCTGCAGCTGTTCAGATTTCCTGCAATAAAAATAAACTGTCAGTTAAAGGAAAAGCTTCGACACATCTTGCATATTAAACATTCCCACATTCCAATGCCACTTGTTAGGTCAGAATTATGCAATTTGATGACTATTTCTTTAATAGTGCTATCACTACATCAGTCCATTCTAACTGGATTAGAGGCTTTGGGTAAATTACAGCTATAAACAAATATAATCCTAGATGTTACATGTACAACTTGCAGTAGCATGCTGTATCAGACAGGATCACTTCATGTGGTTAAAGTTGGAATGGACCATATATTTAGGCAATCTGTAATGTAATATAGATTACTGAATGTGCACTAAACACTTGAATATTTAGATTTTGTGTCTAGGATACGGTCAGCTATGCAACGTGCCATATTCTTAGAAAAGCTGTGCAGGCCTTCAAAGTATATAACTAAAAATAAAATTTTTGAATCCTCACTTGTAAAATTCCATGAAGACAGGGAGAGTGGAAGCAAGAATAATTCATTCACATTTAAAGGGCAAGGAAAGGCAAAGAAATAAAATCCCATTTTTACTTTCTTTAATGAAAAAGAAATCTATCTCCAATATACTTTAATTAAAAAATGTGTACTGTTTTTATAAGAAACCTGACTGTATGCAGTGAAATTCTCCCTTCATTTACTGCTGTGGATAGGAATTTTCAGACAGTCCCTAACTTCTGGCAGGGAAACAACCATACTTATGAACAGCAGGGGTAGCCCCTGCCTTACTTACCAGCCATGCAAAACTAAATCAGCTTTGTTTTTTGATAATTAATGACGACCCCTAAGAAGCCCTGACCACACTGAGCATGTGCGACTCTTGATATTGCAAAGATGTATAACAAAGTTACAAGATGACAGCCCCCTGTGGCCAACTTTGAAAGCATAAATCATTTGTTTGATTAGGCTTGTGGTGCAGTAAGTTCATGTTTATGTTTAGAATACAAAATACAGCATTTCTAGCCTTATTCTATTTTAGACTTTCCTTGCCCTTTAAGGTAAGGTACATATAGAGGGTGTGTGCCTTACTTTAAAGGCAAATGAATAACCCTTGCTTTTACGAAGGTTGCTCCTCATGCACTAAGTTTCACATATTTGCCATGCATGCTCCTCTGTAAACAATAGATGTTGCTTGGGTAAAAGTTCAAGGTGCACTCAAACACAAGCACACCTTGAACGTACAGCTAAATAGCTTATTAAAGGGATTCTGCCATGATTTTTATTATGTAGGCACACTGAAAAAAATTCACTCTACAATATAAAATTTCATTCCTAAACAAGCAAATGTATTTTTTAGTTGTAATATTGGTGAGTAGGTGCATCTCAGGTCATTTTGCCTGGTCATGTGCTTTCAGAAAGAGCCAGCACTTTAGGAGGGAACTGCTTTCTGGCAGACTGTGGTTCCTCCTACTCAATGTAACTGAATGTGTCTCAGTGGCACCTTGCTTTTACTATTAAGTTCTTAGATCTATCAGGGAGATGTTATCTTGTGTTAGGGAGCTGCTATCTGGTTACCTTCCTATTTTTCTGTTGTTGGGGTGGGGTGAAGGGAGGGGGTGATCATCTTTTACTTTCAGTACAGTAGTAAATAGTGACTGCCATTTATCAGAGCACAAGTCACATAACTGGGGGCAGCTGGCAAATGGACAATATGTCTAGCCTCAGATTTCAAAATTATATAAAAAAAATCTATTTATCTTTTGAGAAACTGAATTCACTGCAGAATTCTGCTGGCACAGCACTAATAACTGATGTGTTTTTTCCCCCATGACCGTACCCCTTTTAGCACTCACACGTATGTTTATCAGCATTTGGATGACTTACCTTCTCTTATATGTCTTTTCATATGTGGAGTGAGTAATGTCATCATCATCTTCAGGCTCTTCAGGCACAGAGCAATCTCTGTTAAGATAAGGAAAGTTATGACAAATTCAGAAATAAAAAATTCCAATTAGTCTTGTATTACCTATTAAATACAATAATCCTCTAAAGAAAGGTATTTTTGTTGGCATTGCACTTTACCTGAATTGTGGGTCTGTGTTCATACTGCAGTACCATTTTTCAGGCAACTTTCCCAATGCGTCCGGCAGTTTCCTCCATCTAAGGCAAGAATCACACTGAACCCACAACTGGTCGGGCTTTTTCCTGGACACACAAATATTTGGTAAAATAATTCATCCTGAAAATGGTTTTGTTTTCAATCTAAATACATAGCACTCAATAGACATTAAGGGTAGGGACAGACAGGGAGATTCGGGGAGATTCTGTCGCCTGGCGTTTTTAGCAGGCAACAATCTCCCCGAATTTCCTTCTCCCTGCCTGCCGCTAGTATAAGTGATAAAGCGCCTGTGCACACGCTGCGCGGCGATTTCCGTAATCGCCCGAAGTTTCCTCACAAAGTATCTTCGGGCGATTCCGGAAATCGCCGCGCAGCGTGTGCACAGGCACTGGCGCTTTGTCACTTATACTAGCGGCAGACAGGGAGAAGGAAATTCGGGGAGATTGTCGCCTGCTAAAAACGCCAGGCGACAGAATCTCCCTGTCTGTCCCTACCCTAAAAGAACAGTCCAATGTAAAAATAAAAACTGGGGAAATATATAGGCTGAGCAAAATGAAAAATGTAATGAATAAAGGTTATTTACCAGGTTTTTATTTTTACACTGAATCGTGAGTCCCGCATGTTACAGGACTGTGTGCTTTGGAAACATTGTTTCTCAGTGATCACATTCAGCAGAAAGTTAAAGGGATTATGTCATGATTTTTATGGCGTAGTTTTTATTCCTAAATTACACCGTTTACATACACTCAACATAAAAATGCATTCGTGAACCTACAAGTGCAGTTTTTTAGATGTAATATTGGTGTGTAGGTGCATCTCAGGTCATTTTGCCTGGTCATGTGAATTCAGAAAGAGCCAGCACTTTAGGAGGGAACGGCTTTCTGGTAGGCTGTTGTTTCTCCTACTCAATGGGGCAGATTTACTAAGGGTTGAAGTGAAAATTGGAATAAAATTTGAATTTTTAAAATTTTGGGAAACTTCGACTATCGAATAGCCCAAAATTTGATTTGAAAAAATTTTAAAATTTTATACTGGCCCTTTCAAAATCCTTTGACTTCGACTATTTGGCAGCTTAAAGCTGCCGAATTGCCATTTTAGCCTATGGGAGACCTCCTAGAACTTATCCTGAAAATTTTTCCAGGTTCTGAGAAATCAAAGGATTTTGGAGGAAATAATTCGATTGAATATAACCATTTTCGATTGAAAAACGGCTATATTCGATCAAAAATGACCCCCTCCCTAAACAAATTTGATGGTCGAATTTTGACGTTTTTTCACTTCGAAATCCGACCATTAGTAAATCTGCTCCAATGTGTTGCAGTGGGACTTAGATTTTACTATTGATCTTAGACCTACCAGGCAGCTGTGATCTTGTGTTAGGGAGCAGTTATCTGTTTACCTTCCCATTGTTCTGTTGTTAGGCTGCTGGGGGGGAGGGAGGGGGTGATATCACTCCAACTTGCAGTACAAGCCCCATGTCAGATTTCAAAATTAAATATATTAAAAAAAAATCTATTTGCTCTTTTGAGTGCAGAATTCTGCTGGAGCAGCACTATTAAAAGAAATTATCCCAAAAATGAATTTTTGAGCAACAGATTATATCAAATCAAGTGACATATTAAAGAATCTTACCTACCTGGTATATATATTTAAGTAAATATTGCCCCCCATTTCATGATGGTCTGTGTGCTGCCTCAGAGATCACCTGACCAGAAATATTTCAACTCTAACTGTAACAGGAAGAAGTGAGGAAGCAAAAGACAGAACTCTGTCTGTTAATTGGCTCATGTGACCTAACTTTATAGTTTGTTTGGTATGTTTGTGTGCACCGCTGAATCATAAGATCCCAGGAGGCTGTCCTTATTTTATAAAATGGCTATTTTCTATTTATGATTACCCAATGGCACATGCTACTAAATAAGTGTCTCTCGTGACTTTCTTGACTACTTTGTGGTCAGAATGGTGGGAAAATGACCACTAGGTGGCGCTTTTGTTACAAAATTCATTGACGTTGACAGTACATTTATCCTTTAATAACATGGAATTAAAATAATGTACATGGAATAATGTACAATGCAAAAGTGCTTAGAATATCACTCTCATCAATTTTGCACTCACTTATTTAACACAAGTAATTAAATGGGTGACTTTTACTTACTGTATATCTTCTACAGGAAGGTTTAAAGGGTGAGAATTCTTTTTCACTTTCATTTCATTCCAGTAATCATTCAGCTTAAAGCCCAATGCAGACAAGGTAAGCCTACAAGATCACATTTTCAAAACAGGCACATTATATACATAATTATAATAATAATAATAAACTTTTATTCATCTATAGACGCTTCAGCTGAATACACATGTTCATACACTGTATAGTGTATAATACTCATTTCCCTTTAAAAGGAATAGCTTACTACGTGCACATATTTTTACATTTATGTCTATCAACAGGAACAAGGGTTGCCACCTTTTCTTGAAAAAAATACCGGCCTTCCTATATATTTATCTTTTCCTATTAATAACATTTAGATCAACCATTAAAAATACTGGCCAGGCCGGTAAAACACCGGCCAGGTGGCAACCCTAACAGAAACTGACATATTTCCTGCTCTGATAAGGCATTCTCCATGGAAATAAACAAATATTCCGTTTATTAACAATAGATGGTGCTGCTGTGGTGAAATCTAGGGCAAGGGGCCTCAGCCACAGAAATCTGGCTACTTATCTAGAGTACATACATTTTCTTTTTTTTTACATACAGTGATTAATATTATATTACTCTCTGGGAAAATAAACGGCAAACAAATCAGCCTTTCTTACAAACGGGATAAGTATCCTCTTCAAATAAAGCCAACTATATTTTTAAAACAGCAAATATACTCTACTCGCAGCAAGATTATAACTTACCTATACTCATTTGTATAATCAAAATCCTGCTTATTGTGTGTGGGCTTTAGAAAGTTGCACTCGACGACCCCAACGACCCCAACACCCATGTTATTAGCCTATGAAATTGGTAAAAAAAAAAAAAGTGATGACTACAGGGAAAACTTGTTCAGCCTTCACATAAATCTGAACTGCCATAATTAGATAATTAAAGCCCAAGCAGCATATTACTAGAAATACTGGGGGTCATTTATTAACACTGGGCAAATTTGCCCATTGTTGCTAAATCAGCCCGAGTGTTTTGTCAGTGGCACTGCACATGCTCAGTGAGCTCTAAACTAAATTATGCACAGATCCCTTATCTTGAAAACCCCAGTTCCTGAGCATTCTGGATAACTGGTCCTATGCCTATATATTTTGAAAAATGTACAATTTAGGATCCATGTAGACAAAAGAACATTCAAAATGTAAAAATATTCTTAACTGAGCTTTAAACATACCTTTAACTGGCAGCCAACTTTTTCGTAAGCCTTAATGAGCCTGTTTTTATGGTACATCATCACGCCATAATGTTCCTTGTTCCGGCAGTTATATCCAAATGTGATTTTTATGGTTTTAGGCTGGTTGTATTAAGGAAAGCACACACAGCAACTGAACACAAGTATACATTATGCACTGCTTTGCTCCCATTCATTCTATATAAAACATTATTATTATTATATTCTTTTACAGCCTTTATGTGGTTTAATGCCATCTTATATTTCTGATACGTCCTCACTATTAGATATTTTACGCCAACTTTACTTGACGATGTCGTTTTTTGCTACACTTGATGTATGTAGTTTATATAGATCATCCTGACTGAGGAGGGATAGCGGCTTGTAGGGAAAGTTTGTGTACACATCATAAGGGAAATCCACCCGTTGAGTTTTTGTGCACTCTGTTGGAAATGCTACTGACATGCAACTATTTTCAGTTTCAACAGACATTTTTTGCAGAAAACTGGGATGGCGATGGGCTCCAACGTGGCCCCCTCTTATGCCAACTTGTATATGTATCTATATTTATCCTAAATATGTTAAAAATCTTATATTATACTGTAGATACATCGATGATATCTTCATGATCTGGCGAGGGGACTACGTTGGAGTACAGGCATTCACAACTGAGCTGAATGCATTGCCTACCCCAGTGAAATTTACATTGACTTATGATACTGATCAGGTGGACTTTTTAGATGTCAAGATCTTCCGCACTGAGGGAGGAGTTGGCACTACACTTTATCATAAAAATACTGACCGAAATACAATCCTACATGCCCATAGTTATCATTCACCTTCTATATTGAAGTCAGTACCTTACACACAATTTCTGAGAGTGTTCAGGATTAACTCCAACTTGGCTACAGCTATGAAATGCAGAATCACTTCCTTGAGAGGGGCTAATACTGAGCTTGACCGAGCACAAAAGATGTCAGGTGGGAGTGGACAAGTTGGGATAAACAAGCCTTCAAAAAAGGAGAAAATGGCGTTTGTCTCAGACTACACACCAGCGAGCCAAAGGATTAATTTGGAGGTCAAGAAACACTGGCCGATACTACAGATGGATACGAGTCTACATTTTTCAGACATGGAATTTCCAATTTGTTCACATCGTAGGGGTCGATCGCTTAGGGATCTCCTAGTGAGGACTGATGTAAGAAATGTCAATACTGGCACTTGGCTAAGGACAAATTGAACAATGATCGTTCTGTGATACAAGCTGCTTTAGCGACTGGAAAAGCGGACACTCCTTTGGCCAGACATTTTTTGGGATCCAAACAT
>CM044433.1:7568656-7579727 GCA_024363595.1 Xenopus borealis
AAAAACCCTTTAATGTGTGTCCCTTGAGAATTGGGAAACAATGATGTAGCTTATTGATACAGTGGTTCATTTCCGGGAGATGCTCTGTTGATATCATTTGCAGTACAGGTATGGGATCCAGAAACCAGTTATCCAGAAAGGTCCAAATTACAGAAAGGTTGTCTTCCATAGACTCCATTTTATCCAAACAATCAAAATGTTAAACAATAATTTCCTTTTTCTCTGTAATAATAAAACAATACCTTTTACTGTTCCCAAATAACTTATGATTAAGCCTTATTGGAGACAAAACCAGCCTATTGGGTTTATTTAATATCTACGTGATTTTCTAGTAGACTTAAAGTGGACCTGCCACCCAAACACAAAAATCTGTATAATAAAAGTCCTTTTCAAATTAAATCCAATTTCAATTTTTTATGAAAGCATTCATAGCTGTTTTAAGCTCATTTAAAAATATCAGCTGTCAATCAAATATTGTCTGCCCCTCCTCTAGGCCAATGGTATAGAGGCGGGGCAGATAATTACTTTCACTTTCCATTCAGCACTTCCTAGATGCCACTGTTTCCCGCTTGCTATAATTTTGAATTCCCAGACTGAAGGATACAAGAATCAAATAATTTATATAGTGTAAATAAAGTTAATTTTGCTTTACTAAAGTGATAAAATTGGATTTTGAATATTTCTTTTGGGTCACGGGTCCCCTTTTAAGGTATGAAGATCCAAATTATGGAAAGAATGGTTATCCAGCAAACCCCAGGTCCTGAGCATTCTGGAAAAAAGGTCCCATGCCTTTAGCATTTTGAGGTGCCTCAGCCAAGGGACACATATTCTTGAATACTGTATCACCAACTTTTAATTATGTAGCAGACAAACGTTGTCCCAAAAACCTCAGCACATGCTGGAACACACACACCATAAACTGACTTGTATAACTCATTCTATTCTAGCCGCAGGAGCAATGTGATGATACACAAGGGCAGATAAGTTTGTCCAATTTGATCAGTTTGCTTTAGGCTTCAGGCACACGGGCAGATTTCGGGAGATTAGTCGCCCGGGGGCGAATCTCCTCTTCTTCAGAGCGACAATCTCCCAGAACTGTGTGGGATGGCACTCGCGGTGCTTCGTTTTACGAAGTTGCCTGAACTTTCCTTGTGATGCAACTTCAAGGCGACTTCAGAAACGAAACGCCGCGAGTTCCATGCTGCTGGTGATTTGCATTCTAGCTAGTGGGAAGGCAGGAAAAGGCAGTTCAGGGAGATTGTCACCCTGAAGAAGAGTAGATTTGTCTCCGGGGCGACTAATCTCCCGAAATCTGCCCGTGTGCCTCTACCCTTAGCAGCTAGGCTGGCCTCTGCCTGTGCAATTGGGAACAAACAATCAGATCAGATCACAAAAAAAAGTCATCTTGTTAACGCATTATAATTTACCTGTAGGCATTTGTATCATCAAAATCCTGCTTATTGTGTGTGGGCTTTAGAAAGTTGCACTCGACGACTCCAACAACTCCAACTCCCAAATTATTTGCCTAAGAAATAAACAAATTACAGCAAAATATGGTCTTCACATAAATGAATGTACATATTAAAATAAAGCATAACATGAATATGCCTTATATTGTATCTCAGAGTTACTGAACAGCAGCTTCCCATCTTGAAATGCTAGCTGATCTTTTGAGGGTCACTGGCACTGCACATGCTCAGTGTGCTCTGGGATGCTGTTGAGAAACAAAGCTTAGGGGCCATTGGAAATCACCCACACATTAATATGATGCAAGATTACATCTGTCATAGAAAAAGATGCTGCAGAGCTGATGCATAATGCTTAAAATGTGAATTTACTGATAATTATCCTTCTAGTCTAACATTTATATTGTATGGATCTGTACATTGTGAGATGGTCTCAGCTCAGGTAACAGACACCATATTGTGTGTAGTGAATCAGTAGAAATGATGATGGGGTCTATTGAGGGTACAGGGCCGGATTTACAAAGTGGGCTCCCCTAGGCCCGCTGCTATTTGTCACCCCCCTTTCAAATCAAATTTGAGCTGTTGTATGATTTAAACATACCTGTAATTGGCAGCCAACTCTTTTATAAGCCTTGATGAGCCTGTTTTTATGGTACATCATTATTCCGTAATGCTCCTTATTCCGGCAGTTGTATCCAAATGTGAAGTTTATGATACTAGACTGATTTTATTAAGGAAACTATGTGCCGAGTGGCGACCAGCAGGGCCGTATTTCTATATAGGCACCCGAGGGCCTGTGTCTAGGTCAGCAGGATTGTGGGGGCAGTACTCGGGTGCCTTAACTAGTGATGCATTTAAAAAAAAAATGTATTCCCTCACTCCCCCCCCACCACGGATTTCCTATTGAATCCGGGGACGGAACTGGGGGGGGGGGGGGTGAGGGGTAGAGGGGCAGAGTCAGAGCTGAAATTACGTCAGCGCGCCATGTGTGTGACATCACTTCCACTACAGGGGCAAGTCTGGTGAGCACAGCACGCTGACGTCACTTCCGTGACATAGGGGGCGTGTTTAGGTCTGATGCCTAGATCTGACCTAAATACAACCCTGGCAACCAGACTGGAAAGTGGAGCACAGACAACCTGCTACTTATCCTGGCACACTATTCTGACGTTAACAAGGAGAAGAAAATCAGAAGTCTATTGTAAGTAAATTTTTTTACTGCATTTTAGAATTCTTTAATGTCCTAAATCCACTCTACCACATCCCAAATTATTACTGTAAGAAAAGGATACTGGCAAACATTTGGGCTTGTAGACATCTTTTTCTATGTAAGCCAGGCTTTTAGCGACCAGCTGTGTCTGAACCTTTTGTCCTCTCAAAATAATCTGCATCCTTGGTTTCAGATACAAAATTTTACAATAAGCCTGTGAAAGGAAACACACTCCATTAGTTCTCTCTGCAGCCAAACAGTTTTACTGAAAGGCAAAGATTAAGGTGAAACAGTTGATTTAAAATGAGAGAAATACTGTAATTTACATGATGTAGGATTCTATATGCTACCCATTCTAGATTTACCCATACACAGACTGATGGCATGGTATTATAGCTTGTTATACTGGGAACATGCTCCAAACTGTATTCACAAATGAGTAACTTGGGTTATATGTAAAGGAATTGTTCCGTGTAAAAATAAAAACTGGGTAAATAGACAGGCTGTAAAATAAAAAATGTTTCTCATATAGTTAGTTAGCCAAAATGTAATGTATAAAGGCTGGAGTGACTGGATGTCTAACAGAACAGAACACTACTTCCTGCTTTTCAGCTCTCTTGGTTTCCGCTGATTGGTTACCAGGCAGTAACAAATCAGAGACTTGAGGGGGGCACATGGATCATAACTGTTGCCTTTGAAACTGAGCTGAATGCTGAGGATAAATTGCAAACTCACTGAACAGTTATGTCTTATGTTGCCCCCCTTATAGTCACTGACTAACTCAGAGTTAGAGAGCTGAAAAGCAGGAAATAGTGTTCTGGCTATTATGTTAGACATACAGTCACTCCAGCTGTTATATTGAAATATATATTATGCCTAGGATGGCAGATTCAGCGTAGCAGTACATGGGTGCCTGTATAATGGGTGGCAAAATGGGTGGGGTGTCTCTCTCCCACTGGTTGGATCATGAGCAGTACTCTTTCTCTCCTGCCACTAGAGACATTGGCTTAGTCCACAAACCAAGTCCAGCAAACATCTGTAGTTCCACATGCTGGCCAGACCCAGTAATAAAAAAGAACTGCTGAGATTCATGGGTATGCTAAACTTCCTTGGCAAGTACATTCCCAATCTGGCAGACAAGACTCCCCAAATGAGGAGCTTGTTGCTAAAGCACGCTGAGTGGAACTGGACAGAGAAGCAGGAAAATTAGTTAAAATCACTAAAAAAACATTCTTTGTTGTGCACAGACTCTGCAATATTTTGACATACATCAGCCTTCAAAAATAGCAGATGCATCAAAAGATGGAAAAGGTGCAGTTCTACTACAACAATATTGGAAGGAATGGAAGCCAGTTGCATATGCATCACGCCCATTTACACACACAGAGTGCAAATATGCACAAATCAAGTGTGGTAATACATAGTGTTAGAAATTGAAAAGAAGCACTGCCTCTGATGATTATCTACAAAAAGTGCTAACTGTATTACATTCAAACAATCCCAAAAAATATCTTCCAAAGTAAGATCATCAATATTGTGATGAACTTTCTACATGGGATGGAGTATTGCTCAAAGGATCGTAAATTGTTCTGCCTTCATCTGTTTGAAAGGGCATGCTGACCATAATACACGAAAGGCATCTTGGAATTCAGAAATGCAAAAAATGGCAAAAGAATCCTTATTTTATCCCTCTTTAAATGAGGATATTATATGATAGCAAGCTGCTCAGCATGCTAAACCTTTACTCCAGTACTTCCAAGGGAGCCCTTAATACAGTGGATTTTTAATGGCCTATGATTAAGTGCTGAGAGGCATGAAACGTGTCAGGCTCTATGTGGGGTAATCTGTTTTGACTTTTTATGACTTAATAAATTTATACTTTTTATAGCATGGCTTTATAGAGAAATTTTTTTGAAAGTATTGTATTACCTCTGTTTGACCACCAGAGGTCTCTGATATGCCATGCACCATGAGATTTAATTAGATAATGTTTGTTCCCTCGAGTCAATCCATAGAGTTTTTTCATCTTCAGGAAAGTCACCTCATTCACCCCTATGGAGGAACTCCCATTACCCTCATTTCAGTTCCTTGCAGGACTTCCAGTACTGTCCAAATAAGGGACTTAGACACCTAGATAACTTACTGGTAGGAGGGAGCTCCCCCAATATGGCCCAACTCAGAGCAACTCTAAACCAGGCCAAGATTGAATTATACCAATATTTCCAACTTCCATAGGAATTTGTAGCCCAATTTAGCTCTATACAGATTCAAACAAAAACTCTAGAAATCTCTGAACTGTATAAAATTTTGGGGGCTACACTGGGAAACCCTCTTTGGACGAAGGAGTCTGGGAAGATGTGAAGGCGAACCTGTATAACTCACTCATCTCCACCATAGATAAAATGGTGCAATTTAAAATTATCCATAGAACATATATCCACTATGACTTAAAGCTATGGGCCTGAACCCCAATGCAAACTGCCCCAAGTGCCAAGCCCCAGATACAGGCATATTTCATATGTTGTGGGGATGTCCAAAATACAAAGATATTGGGCCAGCCTGATTAGGTATATGACAACCCAGGTCCTACTACCTGGAGCATTAACCCCAGAAATCTGTCTTTTCGGGTTAGTAGATGACTTAGCTCCTCTTATAAAACCAGAACATTACTCAGAACTCTGAGAACTCTGCTCTTCTATGGGAAAAATAATAGCTATAGGGTGGATGAGCCCTACTCCTCCTGAAATGAAAGCATGGATAAGAATGGTTAATAGTAAACTCCCTATGATAAAACTGACTTATATGGCGAGGCAATGCCCAAACAAAAATTGTGCAGCCCATAGTTGGAAGCCTGTCCAGAGGTAGAACCAAATATATAGAGATAAGAAATAGAATACACATAGGAACCAAGGTAAGGAATATAATTAATACTCAATATACACTGCTATACAATGTATATGGACAATTATGTAATGGTAACACTACATCATTTGCTTTTGCTAATCGTATATAATGCAATGATTAGGTGTTGTATTGTTTTGTGTTTGTTTTTTTAAAGGTTTTTGTTTTTCCTTTTTTTACAACATCAAATTACCTAGATTGGAGCTTAAGTGTTACCAAAATGATAAGACCCTACATAAACGGCACAGACAACAGAAACAAAAGATGCGTGAGAGACAAAAGAAAAATGATGACAAAAGTATAAAAACACTTGAACATTTACACATTGGAGATGATGTCAGAATTTTGAATGGATCTAACTGGTATGAAAAAGCATAAGTGTTACACCTAGGGGCAAATTTACAAAAATCACGTGAATAGATCGAAGTTCGATCGAATAACGATCGTACGAATTTTTCATGAAATCGTAAAGTGAATTTTGGCCTCTTCGATCATCGAATAGATCGAATGATCGGATATTCGATCATTCGATGATCGTAGGAATTAAAATTTATTTAAGATATTGGACCTACCGGATTGCAATAGAAGCCTATGGGAAGCTTGAAGTCCTGCCCGAAAACCACTCGTACGATCGGAGCGTTCGTATGAATTTTTCAGACGCTCAAATGAAAATTCACGATTTTTCCATGAAATCGAACGATCGTTATCCAATCGTATGAATTCATCGAGAAATCGGATATCGAGCAAAATGATAGCCGAAAACGAGCTGAGACTAAGGGGCAGATTTACTATTATTCCCCAAAAAAAAGTACGATTTTTGGCCATCGAATACTTATCAAATTTCGATCGAATATCGATCAAAATCGTACTTTTTTGGGGGAATAATAGTAAATCTGCCCCTTAGTCTCAGCTTGTTCTTATGAGGTTAAAACAAGTGATGGAAAAATTTCATGGCAAAATAGAAGGCATTTATATAAAATCCCAAAAACACCAACTGTGACTCATTCTGATGGTCAGCACTGTAATCAGTCAGAGGAGCCACAGGACCAGTATTTGATTCACATGGAGCAGTATCATCAGTGGATACTTACTGGCCAGAGGACAATCAAGGAAAAGATGCCACTGGAAATAGGAGATTATTAAAGTGAGGACAACCAGTTGGACACTTCAGAATCTTTTCTGAGAGCTTGTGCGCCCATCCAAGAAACAAGAAACTTAGATCATGCCACAGTTGATACACAGAATACAACTGACAATAACCACAAACACTTACTCATGGTGTGCAAACACGTTATGGCAAAACATCAAGACTAGTTGAACATCATTAAAGTGATACGTTCAGTTGTTACAGTAATATAATTAGAGCAAATCACCTGTACTAAACAGAGCTACAAAATATGTTGGTGCTATAGAAAGACATGTTAATAATAATAATAATAATAATAATAATAATAATAACTTACAACTATTAAGGGTTTGTTGTTATTAGCACCATTGATGTTAAAATGTTAAAAAGGGAAGGATGTGATGATAATTCTTGATGTTAATAAACTTTGTTATAGAAAAAGAAGCACATAGGTTGGGCCAGCACCACAAGCAGAGATGGAGCTTTATAGTCAGAGAGCCATGCTTCTTTTATGCACTGTAGTTTAATAAATAAGTTGCTGTTGCAAAACCCAGAATCCTATTATTAAAGGAGAAGGAAACCCTGTTGGCGCAAAACTCCTCACTGGTAAAAATAAAAAAAAAAGACTGGAGAACTATATGTTCTCAATCTCATTAAAGTTATGCAGACAGTTTCGGGGTGTCACGTCATAACAGAGCATCTCCTTTTGGAAACTGAAATAGAACTGATTTCCGGCCAGTCTTTGTTTACACTGGTACTTTGTTGTCTTTCATTATATTGTACTTTTGAATTTAAATTGCTGTACTACTGTTCTTGGCTGTTTTCCTCTACATCTGCTGCATGTGCATTCTGAAAAGACTAGGGTCTGGCTCAGAGCATGTGTTGTCATTATGTACATGCACCCAGGGGCGATCTGGGCCAACATGCCGCCTGAGGTGGTCTTGTTTTTGCCGCCTCCACCCCTCCCCGCGGCACTCACCTTTTCAGCGCTGGAGGGGGCTGGGGTGGTCCATGACGCTAGTGCAGAGAGCGCAATTGCTCTCTCTGCACTAGAAGAGACTAATTTCCGGGTTAAAAACTGGAAATTCGGCTCTTAGTTACCAGGAGCTGCATTTTTGTCACCCCTGGTAACCGGGGGGCGCTGCCGTCTGAGGCAAATGGCTCAACTCGCCTCATTGGTGGAGCACCCCTGCATGCACCTAGTCAAAACTTTTGTTTTTCTTTGAAGAATGCAGATCTGACATTACATGAGAGGGATGTGCTTAGGATGGTGACATACTCTAACACAGTGGTCCCCAACCAGTGGTTCATGAGAAACATATTGCTCTCCAACTCCTTGGATGTTGCTCCCCGTGGCCCAAAAGCAGGTGGCAAGTTTTGGTTGCATAAAAACCAGGTGTTCTGCCAGACAGAGCCTCCTGTTGGCTGCCAGTCCATATAGGTGCTACCAAATGGCCAATCACAGCCCTTATTCAGCACCCCCAGGAACATTTCCTTGCTTTCATTGCTCCCCAATTCCTTTTTCATCTGAATGTTGCTTATGGGTAAAAAAAAAGTTGGGGACCCCTGCTCTAACATGATCCTGATTAAAAGCAAGAAATTATCTGATCTATCTATTATATTCTTGTATTTCCAGTTCCACTTCTATTAGGGAAAACAAATCATACATACTCTCAAAGAATAGTCACTGTCAGGGGCAGTCTGGTTCACTCTTTCCTGCATCCCATAGTTTGCATTCATCCCATCAGTCTCTGGAGGAATCCGGATATCATATTCATCAGTCTCAAAGTCAAATTCTGTCTCTCTACTTGTGTCCCTAAGAAGAAAAGAAATACATTGAATCGATAGCATTGCTAAAAATGCCGGCAGACAAAAAGTCCTGGTAAGTACATAAAGATTTCCCATGAATCCAATCTCAAGGGTCTACCATAATGGGGGTGTACAGTGGGACAGCCTCCCCCTAAACAAGGCCATACATAGGCTGATATACAGACTACCAAATAGATCCTTTCAGAACGAGTTGGCAACTTATTGGGCCTTGTATGGGGCTAATGATATGCCTGACCAATATGTGGCCAATAATCAGACAGATATCTGTTGAATAGAATTGATAACATCAACATGTTGATATGGTCCTCATAGGCCCCTTCATATGGTCTGATAGTTGGCCCTTGGCAAAATCGAAACCCAAATCCACTTTGGTGATCTCAGCCTAGGTCTCACAGCAAGTTGTTTGCAGGAGGAAAAACATTTGTTTCAGTGAGAACTATAAAACCTTTTAAATATTTGAACAACTGCTAAACCACAGGTCTCTCTGCCAGGCTCCTCCCAAAAACTTCTTATATAAAACCAGATTCCATTGTTGAAACAAGTTTATGTTACTATTCCTATTTCAGATTTTCCTGACACAGCCACATGATGGGCCACAAATCCCCAGTCTGATGCTGTTTACACACGATAAACCATAAAATAATGTTTCCTTATGGAATTGAATCTGGCCAATTGTATCTTTTCTGGGACTCAGTCTGGTCCTCTGTTTGCTTCTTTTAGGGATGCCAACTGCTTGGTAAAATGATGCTTGATGCCAATGTTATTAATAGGGTAAAAATATAGGACGGCTGGTATTTATTTCCAGAAAAGCTGGCTCCCCTAGTTTCTGTGTATGTGTCTCTGCATGTGAGAGAGTCTAAGGGGCAAATTCAGTAAAGAGAGGAAATTCACTGGCGACGCCTTTGTTGCAATTCGCGCACTACGCCAGGCAAATTTTCGCCAGTCCACCGCTAATTCACTAAAATGCTAATTAACGATCAGGGAGGCGGAAAGTAGCGAAGCTGCACTACCGTTACTTCATCAGGCAAAGTGCATTTATAGCGATGCCTAATTTGCATACGGCGTGAAGTTAAACGTATAATAGAAGTATATGTTACAGCCACTACATTCCACTACACAAGCCCAGGAAACCTTTAATAAATAAAATAAAGTTGTCCTATTGCCCTACATGTGCCCCCTGTATAGTTGTGTTGCCATATGTTAGGAAATGTAGGGGGGAAGGAGGGTAACTATTTTTCAGACTATCACCCTAAAAAAAGTAAAAGACGCCAGCGTTTTTTTTGGGACTTTGTTTCAAACTCTTATCTATTGTATTGAACTTCGCCAGGTCTGACGTTCAGTAAAATGTTCATCTTAGTGAATTATCGTAGTTACGTCCCGGCAACTTCGCACTTCGTAAGGGTGCAAAGTTGCGCTCGTCTATCTACTTCGCTAGCGAATTTTCGCCAGGGACACAGTTAGTAAATCTGCGAAGTTGCGAAATTACATCACACTGGCGAGTTAGCGCTAGCGTTAGACGCTTCACGCTTTAGTGTATTTGCCCCTAAGTGCGCGTTTGCATGCATTTAAGTGCATGAGTTTGCTTGCATGTGTGAATATTTTGTACATTACAAGGAGGCTGTGGCTCCTGTACTAAGAGAACTAACTCTCAGTCAGAGCATCTGTATTTATTCTGTTAGGTGAAGGTATGTTTTATTCTTTGTATATTACTCCCCATAAAGGGCCAGATTAAATTAGATATTAAAGGAGAAGGATTTTTTGGGGGGTGCTAAATGTTAGGCACCCTGAAGTGACTACTTTTACCTACCTGATACCCGGACCGGTGCTCCTATCAGCCAAAAACCACATCGGTCTGGGGATCTTCTAGTGAGCACCACACAGAGATCATCATCCTGCTTCTGCAGCTTCTCAGGGCTGCGTATGCGCAGTAGAGCGGATAGCAGGACTAATCGTCTATTTTGCTCTATTGCGGATGCGATTTCTCCAGCAAATTTTAAATCAGCGATGGAGGAAGTTGATCCCTCTGTGGTGCTCACTAGTTGATAGGAGCACCAGTCCGGGGTATCAAGTAGGTAAAAGTAGTAACTTGGGGGTGCCTAACTTTGGCACCTGCAAGTGTAAAATCACTTTCCTTCTCCTTTAATTAGATATGCATACAGTAACAATACCCACCTTCGCAGGTTCCAGATAATGATCCTGGTTCCTTTTGGCCCATTAATGGCATCCAGTTCATCTAAGAGTTCTGTCTTACTGTTCAGCAGAGAGTGAGTGGTTATTGCCTCTAGATTTGCCTCCGAATCTGTTGTCTGTACAAGCAGCTGTTAGACATCAGTTAAGGGCCAAAACAAAAAAGTTCAATGGAAATCTGATAGCAGAAAAATGGAACTGGAACAAACCCATAAACACACTGAAGTGCACGTGATTTAATAAAACCCCTGAGTGTTCAAATGCTCTAGTGCAGTGATCCCCAACAGTGAGTTATGAGCAACATGTTGCTCACCAACCCCTTGGATGTTGCTCCCAGTGGCCTCAAAGCAG
>CM044433.1:7824146-7835650 GCA_024363595.1 Xenopus borealis
AAATAGGGAATGAACATGAAATAGGCCAAATTGTTAGAAGCAAAAGGGCCCACTGACACCCAGGCCCACCCGGAGTTTTCCTGGTATCCCTGTGGGCCAGTCCAACACTGGAAGGACTGGACAGTTATATTTTTTCATCCCCCCAATATAATTATGTTCAAAAGAAGTTGAGAAGGTTCAGTGAAAGTGTACATAGGAGAGATGACAAGTCTCACACTTGTTTAGGGTTCAAGCCCAGGTTGAAATTCCGAATTCAATGGAAAGGAGAGGTTAAGGGCAGGCAGCTGGTGCAGGTAGAACTCTCTCCTCTAAACAGTGCAGATTCCTTCCCCCTCCATCAGCTCAGACATGTGTGACCCTCACCCTTTCAATTTGCCTGTGTTTATGTCTCTTATCTTGTCATGTTCCCCTGTAACAGAGGGAAGAACAAAGGAACAAGTATAGAACAGACTGATGCAGTGACTAAATGTAAATAGCTGCAGGCAAAGAGATACAATGCAACTGTCATTTCCCTCCCAGCCAGAAGATGCCAGACAAGATGGCCGCCCTCCTCAGTCTGGATATGCAGCGGATGTTAACAAACCCCATGTCACGAGGGAGAAAATGATCCACTCTGGGCATATTTCATGTTCCTATTTAGAGGAAAGAGGAATTTAAAAAAAAAATCCAGTGCAGGATCATTATCTCTCATATGTCAGGGGTTTAGTTGGTGTTTCTGTGCAGAGGTTGATCAGAGAATGTGAGTAACGCATACCTTCCTACTGTCCTGTTGTTTTTTTGGCGAGATAGTCCCGCAGTCCTGGATTGTTACTGAAATCTCCCCACTTTCTCTTTGATCTCATGCGCTGAACAGCCAGAAAAGAATCAATGTTTCTAAAACTTTGCAGAACACAGGTGTAGGGTAATATGCTCTGCAGCTGGTAATTCCAATGTTGGGAGATATGAGGGCTCATTTATGGTTGAGAAAGCAGTGTACAAGTATGGGACATGTTACCCAGAATGCTCTGGACTTGGTGTTTTTAGGGTAACAGATCTTCCTGTAATTTGGATCTTCATACCTCAAGTCTGCTAGAAAATCATAAAAACATGAAATAAACCCGATAGGCTGGTGTTGCTTCCAATAAGGATTAATTATATCTTAGTTGGGATCAAGTACAAGCTACTGTTTTATTATTACACAGAAAAAGGAAATCATTTTTACAAATTTGGATTATTTGGATAAAATTGAGTCTATGGGAGACGGCCTATCCATAATTCTGAGCTTTCTGGATAATGGGTTTCTGGATAATGGATCCCATACCTGTCCAAGGTGACAAACCCCACTCTTTGTCTTTTGTCAAATTGTTGCAGGCGCAACAAAGATCTGCCGCTGTCCCCATGAATACAGTGCTGTTTGAATTTTATGAGGGTCAGGAGAGACAGGTAGGCATTTGCCCACCCAGCTCAACTTTGTTTCCTAACTTGTGCGCCATTGAAATGCACAACTAAGGAAGAGATGACAGATGTAGTAAGGCTGATGCTCTGCACCAGATTTGGTTTTCTGACACAAATGCAGAGTGCAGCCAATCCCCAGGCAGAAGGGCTCTGGGTCTGAGAACTAAGGGTTGCAGTTTTCATAACTGATGTCCAAGTGTAGTCGTGACAATGGGTGGCTTTTGTGTTCAGATTTCTGCCTAAGGGTATCAGTGTAGCCATGGCAGTAGGATGGCTTTTGTACTAAGATTGACATCTGTGGGTATTAGTGCAGCCATGGCAGTGGGTGACTCTTGAGTTCTGATCCACATCTTAGGCTATGAGCTTGGTTATGGCAGTGGCATGGCAGTTTTATTGAGCTTGACATCTTAGGGTATCAGTGTGGCCAACACAATGTTGGGGTTGGCATCTGTGGGTATAAGTGTAGCCACTGCAACGAGCAGCTCTTGTGTTGTGATCTATATCTGAGGGTATCAGTGTAACCAGGACAGTGGGACATCTGTTTAAGTTGCCATCTGTGGGCATAAGTGTAGCCATGGCAGTTGGATGGATCTTTTGTTGTGAATGACATGTAAGGATTTCAGTTTGGTCATGGCAGTGGGATGCCTGTTGAGATAAGCATCTGAGGATATCAGTAACTACAGCAATGGGCAGCTCTTGTGCAGCTCTTGTGTTGTCATCTATGAACGAGGGTATTAGCCTTGGCAGTGGGTAACTCTTGAGTTCTGATTGAAAGCTGAGCATATCAGTGTAGCCATGGTGGTAGGATGGCTCTTGTGTTCTGATTGATCTCTAAGGTTATTAGTGTAGACATGGCAGTGGGATGGCGGTTGTGTGGAGACATATGAGGATGTTCACAACTGCAGCTCTTGTGTTGTGGGCCAGTAAAAAACACAAGTTCCTCAACAAATATTTTATTTAAAAATATCTCATGTCTACTATGTGTGTATTTTATGTAGCCACAGGCCCCTTACATTTAAAGAATGCCTTCAGACTCACTTTAAAGGGGTGAGGCAACAACCTAGAGCAGTACTATCTCTACACCTGAGCTGCCTTTACATATCTGTACAACAAAGAAGCATTTTCTGTTCTGTTCATATGTACTCACAGGATTTTATTAATCATGGAGGACCATTTTAAGGTGGGAAAGCAAGGCATTTGGCAAGGGTTCATAGTCTAAAAGGAGGTCTATGTTTTAGCAAATGATAAATAATATAGTGGTGCTCTAATTAATGGATAAGTATTACCTGAATGTCAGAGGTTGCTGAACTACAATTCCAAGGTGATATGTTCTTAATGAGGGTTTAACCATTGCCGGCTCTTTAGTAGTAACATTAATATTACTGCAGATCTAACACATAACAAGAATTTTAAAGGTCCTGGACAAAAGTGCAACCGGTTCTGTATAATTTTGCCATTGGAGGTTTGACCTTATTACTGGAAATCACAATAAGAATTCTTCTCGGTTCAACTTTGCGGCTTAAAATGTTCCAGCACTCAGGGTCATTAGAGGAGACCTACACACAACAGATATAACCAGCAGGAAGGCAAAAAAATTATGCACACAAAGTCATTTGTGGTTGGCAATTATTAATCCGATTGTAAGAAATTGGCATCTAGGTTTGTATCTATTCATGTGTTTTACCCAGAATATATGGTAAAGTATCCTTAATAGGGATAGCGATACTTTAATTAAAAAATGTGTACTGCTTTTATAAGAAACCTGACTGTATGCAGTGAAATTCTCCCTTCATTTAATGCTGTGGATAGGAATTGTCAGACGGTCCCCAACTTCTGGCAGGGAAACAATCATACTAATGAGCAGCAGGGGGAGCCCATGCCTTACTTACCAGCCATGCAGAACATGGAGAAATTGTGATTTGAATAGAGTGATATCACATGATTGAATTGTCTACCCAAGAGAGACATGGAAAGCTTTAAAGGGTTCCATTGGAATTTACGAGACTTCTGACAACGGGACATGGAAGTTAGAGAGCTTTAATATTAAATACAGAGGTTTCCTCCCTGTTTGAGTCTTATCTTATTATGTTGTGTATTTGTTTTGCACATATGCATGCTCTTTTTCTGTAAAATACTTGAAATTTTGTTTGAGTTAGGACATGTACAGAAACACTGATGGCAAGATTACAGATGTCTTTGCCATTTCACTAATGCCTTTACCTATTCACTCTCTGATCCCACTTAAGCACTGCCTTAGTATAACATTGGGTGTATGATTATTGTAAGCCCCTTTTGCTTTAATTACATTTTTGCTGGTCGGTGTGTTTGCTCCCAGTATAAAGTTAGCTGTTACAAATGAAACAGCTTGGTAATTTGCAAACTGCAAATCATTTTATCACACTTTAAATACGGTCCAAGTGGTTAACACCCAAGTGGAGATCAAGTATATGGCTGGCTCACCAGTTGAGGGATCTCAGAGACCTTCTACATTCCAGATAAAGTTTCCTCCACTGAGTTTTACTCAATGAGTGGTGGCATCAAAGTCAAGAGACGGTCCTCTACATGACCTATGGCATTGGTAGCAGGTCATCAATTACCCAGCCCACTTTGCATGTAGAAGATTCATCTAACCAAAGCATGAAGGTCCAAGTGGTTATCATCCTAGTGGAGATCAAATATGAGTTTGGCTTACCAGTTGAGGTATACAGAGAGATTTTACTGATGTTTCAGAGAAAGTTTCCTCCGCAAACAATGTTGAGACAGTCCCTCTCTTTGAGGCCCAATAAAGACATGGAAGCATGTTCTTAAAGCTATTGAAGCTCTTTAAAAGTCTAAAACTGGAACGATTAACTGCTAACAAAGATAATAAAATAATGAAGACAAATCTGATGCTACTATCTAACTTCTAATGCATCTGATTAATTCACCCCTCTACACTCTGTTATCCAGATTGAATTTAATGAGAAAAATGCATCTCATTGTTTAACTCCATCAAAACCTGGAATTAAATTCTCACCAAATGTAATCTGAATATCTAAGTGATAATATATATTTGCTCCTATATGAAAGAACCTTTGGAGACCTTCTCCCGATGTGTGTGATCTGCCCATAAATGACCTAGTTCTACTGACAGCACTGGTACTGAGCAAGTTCTGTTGCAGTGGTTTGAGAGTGAACCATTTGCAAGCGAAAGCTGATGCCCCTTCCTTGAGGATCATGAATGGTTGGTACATATGAGGGTAGGCCTACATCCATCCCATGTGCTGGCATATCCAATCATTGTCAGACTGTCCAGGGCTCACTAGGGCCACCACCTTAAGGAATTACCACCCCTCTCATGAACCCCCACCCACATCTGTCCACCCCACCACTACTGCTCCACCATGTACTATATGCCACCTTCTGGAAACTTGTGGCTGCCCTTCAAATCCCATGATGGCTGTATGCCTGGATCTGTGAGAACCACAAAGGACACACTGGGCTTTTCTCCTGCAGTCCCGCTGGCCCAGTAAAACCATGGGTCCAAGCAGCATGACAAAGAGAGATGGGCACAACATAGCACCTGTGTTTTTTTACACTTTACACCCTGCACCATTGAAAAATGAGCCCTATTGTCTTCATACTATACGTTTACCTACTTTTCTGGTGGTTAACCATTCTACCACTGTAACTTTTGATTTGGAAGCAAATATGAAAATTAAAAACAGTAACAAAGATAACATTATTGCTAAGGTTAACCACTACCCAGGCCTTTCATTTCTCCTTACAAATCAAAATGTTTGTTCAGCAAAGACCAACATTAGTGCGGGCGATGGACAACAAATACTATTACAAAGAAACTTTCACAAGTGACTGGGGATATTTATTCTGCTATTATTGAACGCCACCTGCGCTGGGTTGACAAAGAGGGCGTGCAGCCTCCAAAAAGAGTCCTTACTTTAAAGCAGCAGTGTTGCTGAGATACAGGGACTTGCATTCAGCCAAGGGGTAAACCTAATTGTCTACTTTCTTCCGCTAAATGTCTGAATAATACTAATGACCTTAGTACATTCCAGCTCTTTATGTGCTCAGGAAAAAGCAGGGGAAATGAATTACAAAGCACTACTGATTTAAAAAAAAAAAAAAATAAGATTTGTATGAACTCATTTACCATGGGATGAAAAATTGCATTCCTTAGGGCCCATACATGCAGCATTTGTATGTCTACCCTTGACAGTAATGATGGGGAGGTCAACGATTTGTTAATCCACTCCAACCTAAACCCATCCACGTCTAACCAACCCAACAGGCTGTGCCAAATTGCTTTATTACCTGCACCCAACCTATCCATGTCTGGCTTCACTTGTGGTAGAAGGACAGGCATGATTTTATCAATAAAGGTGGCCAGAAACAGCAACAGATGGAGATGAGTTGAGCAATGATTAACTTCGGGAGAATTAGAACAGCCACTGGTCCAAAAACCACTCTGTGTTTAATTGGTTAGCCTGAATCCTATATGCCCTTGAAAGGGATATCAGAGTAAGAGGATATTAACACCATTTTGTTTTAAGGACTAAACACCATGGGAGGTCTCAAACACCAATACTTGGTTCATAAATTATCTATATTTTGGACATGGTTGGTTTATATCCCCAAAAAATGTGTGCACAAGATACTACAAAATTGATATTCTCTCAAATGCAAGCAAACAAAGGTCCTTAAAGGAGAACCAAACCCCTTATGCTTAAAATCCCTCTACCCTACATAGTCCTCCCCTGCTCCACCCCCCCGCCTAGGTAATTGCCCCTAATCACTTACTTACCTCTCTTTGCAGATTCATCGTAGAGGGACTCACGGGTGCCATCTTCAGCTCTTCGGTAATCTTCTGGAAGAGATCAGTGTATTTGTGCATGCGCAGTTGCAGTGATGGAAATTGCCGAGGGGCACGAAGTAGGAACCGAACATTACCAAAGAGCCAAAAGATGGCAGCTGTGAACTGATTCTAAATCTGCAGAGAGAGGTAAGTAAGAGATTAGGGGCAATTACCAGAGTTTACACCTAGGCTGGTGGGGGGCTATGTTGGGTAGGGTATTGTAAGCATAAGGGGTTTGGTTCTCCTTTAAGGATTGTAATTGATGATGCTCTTCAGATTCTCCGGCTCCAGATTTGCAGTTCCTCTTCAAGTTTTTGGTGGATGCATTTTCAATGCTTGGCAAGATGATTAAAATATTGTATTAATACATTAGTAATCTTGCTAGTAGTAAAGGGAGATCATGAGGGTAGATATTCTAGGCCAGTGATCCCCAACCAGTAGCTCGCGAGCAACATGTTGCTCTCAAACCCCTTGGATGTTGCTCCCAGTGGCCTCAAAGCAGGGGCTTACTTTTGAATTACTGGCTTAGGGGAAAGTTTTGGTTGCATAAAAAACAGATGTCCTACCAAACATTCTCTCCTGTAGGCTGCCAGTCCATATAGGGGCTACCAAAAAGCCAATCAGAGCTCTTATTTGACATCCACATTGACTTTTGCATGCTTGTGTTGCTCTCCAACTCTTTTTTAAATTTAAATGGGGCTCACGAGCAAAAAAGGTTGTAAGGTTCTAGACCAATAAATGTGGCTGACGAGTAAAAAAGGTTGTAAGGTTCTAGACCAATGATCCCCCACTCAGTGCCTCATGAGCAACTTGTTGCTCACCAACTCCTTGAAGTTACTCTAAGCAAGTCTCAAAGCCAGTGCTTATTTTTGAAATTCCAGGCTTGGAGCAATTTCCAAACCCAGGTGTACGGAATTTCCAAACCCACAGTCCACAAAGAGGAATATAAAATAGTAAATCACCTATTTGGAACCCTCAGTGACTTTTTGACGTTTGTGTTTCTCCCCAATTCTTTTTACATTTGAATATGGCTTACTGGTGAAGAAAACATTGTGGATCCCTGTTCTAGACAGGACTCAAGGGAGGTTGGTTTGAATGGAAGTCTGGTGGGACTTTTGCACTTGGTCTATTAAAGTCACACTGACAGCAAGCCATGAAGGGGTGTCTTTGTGAGACTGTCTCAGTCTGTAACTGATTCATCCACATTTCTCTATTGCTCTCTTACTTGTGACTGTTTGAAACTCAAAATGAATGAATACACATCTATTATGCATCCTGATATCCTCTTATCTTCATGCACTTTAATCTACATTAAGGCACACTCTGTATCACCCTCTATTTAAACGATAAAAAGAAAATTCACCAGCCCTATTTGCACAGCTGCTTTCAGTTCCCCCAGCGCTACCTAGATTCCCTTGTAGAAAGATTTGCCTGAAAAATAAAAAAAAGGTGCACATATTCCAAGAAGCCACGGTGGTTAAGTACATAGAAAAGAAAACATTATGATGAGTAATCAGAGTGAAATCAATGATAACCTTTCCTGCATTATTAATGATAAAGTTTGTGTTTAATAGCTCTTAGCCAAAGTGTGGGTGTGACGGTTTGCAAAGCACAAGTGCATGAGAGCTGTCAGCCTATAAATAAGGAAATTAATGGTTCTCTTAACATGCGTATCTCACATCTGCCAATACAAACGCTTCATATTTATACAGTAAAACTAAGGGAAAGCGTGTTTTGGTGTGCCCCGTTCTTTCCACCATCAGTCACTGCCGAGAAAAACCTTTCTGTAAACACAGAGAAGTGGCACATGGGACACTGAAAGATGATCTCGTCTTGGGTTTCGTTATGCCAGGGCAGGAGGAAAATTTTAGATCCGGTTGCTATGAAACCAGCATGGCATAAAGAATTGGCAGAGAATTAAACAAATATTGGGTTTCCCAAGAGAATCAAGCTTGGTTACACATGGATCAACCTCATTTATTTCTTTGTATCCATTGGAGTGGCAACTCTTTGATAAAAAGATCAGCAAGCTGGGGAAATTATAGATACTGTAGAACCCATCCTTTGTTAATGTCCAGCAAGAACTAACAATAATTTTTCTTAGTTCAGTGATCCCCAACTAGTGGCTCGTGAGCAACATATTACTCTCCGACATATTTGATGTTGCTCCCAGGGACCTCAAAGCAGGTGTTTATTTTTGATTTCCTGGATTTGAGGCACTTTTCTGAGGCACAAAGACCATGTGCACTACCAAACAGAGCCTTCTGCAAGCTGGTAGTCCTCATGGTGCCACTAAATAGTGCCATTATGTGGCTTTCCCAATGAGCTTCAAGCATGCTTGTGTTGCTTCTCAACTCTTTCTGCTTCGGAATGTAACACACAAGTAAAAAAGGTTGGTGAATTCTTGCTTTAGCTGCCAAATGTAATTTTAGAGCCACTGCTCCAATCAAGCATCAAGTGTGTCTTCAGGAAAGAATTGTGCCGGTTGGACAGGTCAACCATCCAACAAATACTGACAAGAGTGTTCTTTAGGTGGCCAATGTAATTTCAGAGCAACAGCTCCTTCAGGGATCAAAGGTATCTTCCATATAGAGCAATAGGAAATGTCAATAATCCAGCTAGAACTGACAAGGGTGGTCATTGATTGCAAAATTTGATTTAAGAGCCACCCCTCCATCAAGCCAAGTGTATCTTCTAAAAGTGCCAGTAGGACATTGGGCCAGCAAGGTCTCATTACTGATGTCTAAAAGAGCTGCATTTGATTGGTTTCTCTTAAAACAATTGTATTCAAGGCCAAGGGGGATAAGGAGCTAGAAGTAGATCTTGTGATCATAAAATCATAGCAAGCCACCATTTTCCAAATTCAGAGCCATCCCCTTTATCAAGGATCAGTGGTCAGTTCAAGAAAGAGTTGTGCCAGTAGGACAGGTGAGTTATCCAGCAAGAACTGACAAAAGTGTTTTTTAATTGGCCAACATCATTTCAGAACCACTGCTGCAAGTATTGTGTGTGTCTTTGGGAAAAAGCTGTACCAGCAGGAAAGGACAATCATCCAGCAAGAAGAGTATTCTTTGATTATAAACATGAAAGATAAGAGACCCCATTTGTAAAATTTCACTCATCATGGGTAGTGATGGCAAATTCCTGCGATTGGCCGCCGGTGAATACATTTGCGTAACAGCAGGAAAAATTCACCTGGTGAAAATTTGCCGATGTTTGTTTTTGTCGTTTTTTTTTGGACGCCAAAAATGGACACCCGGGCCAAAAATGGATGCCCATGTCCAAAACGAGACGCCGGTAGTGTTTTGCAAATTTCCTGAAAAATTTGCAGAAAATTCGGCAAATTGAAACGCCCCAGATTCACCCATGACTAATCATGGGTAATGGGTCCAGGTGCACATGCCCCAGACCTTCAGCTAAATTGAATAGGCCAGAAGGGGCACGAAATGCGTCATGCTTTTTGCAACACAATAAGATGTAATATGTTTTGTTAATATGTTGTTTAATATATTGTTTAATATATTGTATAATGCATTGTGGCATTCTATCAGTGGCTTCAAGCAACTAGTGTCTTCAGAACAGTAGGACAGGTCAATAGTCAGGTCAGCAAGATATCTGCATTTGATTGGTTGCAATTGGAGCAATTGTATCCAAAGACAAGGGAACAAAAAATGTAGATTAGGATCTCAAATTAAATCATAGCAAGCCAACATTAGATCACCATCATGTGCACTTTTCGTTCAGATTTCTTAAATAACTTGAATGCAAAACAATCTGCTTTCCCTCAGTGAGGTTCAACAAAGTTCTCTATCTTTCACAAATAAAAGAAAAGATCTAGTGTATGCAGACAATGAAATGCAGGGCTCTCCAGCTGGTGGTCACAGGGCTGGATATTGCTCTCCAAAGGGGTATTATAGTCCCTGCTGAAAGGCATCAACAATGTTATCGATTTCATACAATTTGATTGTATGGTTTACTACATGGCAGTGAGCTGTGGATTTGCATACAGTATTTCTATGCAGTAGTGTAATATTATGGGATAAATATATAAAATAGTCACATTACACATGGAGCATATTTCGTACTTAATGAGATGCAGAGGGTGGTGTGGTAACCCCTATGGCCAATATGGTAGGCATAGACAACTATTAGGTCTCCATAGGTTACAGACCTCAGACTACCAGAATCCCTTTTGGACTTTAATAGCTGGGCAATGCTGAAACTTGACATTCTGCCTACCCTACCACTTAGATTGTAAGCTCTTTGGGGCAGGATCCTCTTGACACTAAACTCTTTATCTTTATTGTAACTGTACTTTTGGATTGGATGTTGTACTTATTTGTGGTTATTATTGCAATGCCCCCCCCATTTGTTGTCTGCAAGATTTGGAATAAATTTGTTCATCCTGAAGTCTGAATGTTGTAACCTGGGCCCCTGGGAAATTTGGTTCTTCACACTAAGGCCAAATTATGTTGCATGTGTATATGGCACTTTGGGGGCATCTCCATATCCTTATATAAATACAGATCATTATCTGATTACTTTTGTAGACTTGGCCAACATTTTTACATGGAAAGTGGAAGACGGCTCAGTAATAGGCAAGTCATAAAGCCGTCTCTCAGCACCAGTCTCTCCTGTTTGCTTACATAGGCCCATGGCACACCAGCTGTTTATCACTTCTCAGGCCCCCTGCCATAGACTTGAAGAGCACTGAAGTGTTTTTGGGCTTGTCTTTCATGACCATGGCAAGCAGCCCAAGTGGTGAGAGCTGTTTCTTTGCCAGCGGAATTGTGCCGGCAGGGAAAACACCTGGTGTGCCATTTGCCTTAGGATAGTTGATTTCTACTGTTGAGATGCAAATTTTTCACAAGTCTATTCATGGATCAGAATCTATATTTGTAATGAGTATATACACGACTGGCTGGATCACTAGGGTTCTTTTTGTACTTAAAACAAATGTACTAACCTTAGAGTCATTCTAACATTTACATTACAGATGTCGAGAGCTATTACGTTGTTAGTAAAGATTTTATTAAGCAAACATTCTGGAAAAGGTATTTTACAAGCTCTGTGTAATAATGTGCTGCAGATGGGGAAACTGGCATGGTTTGAAAAGGCATAAAACTCATTGTAGCTTTAACCCGTTTAGTGCCGCCGACTGTAGACTGTCTGCATCTACTTCTACAATCTACCATCCTGCTGAGACCATCACCAAGTC
>CM044433.1:7874265-7890329 GCA_024363595.1 Xenopus borealis
TATATAGAGAGAGAGAGAGAGAGAGAGAGAGAGAGAGAGAGAGAGAGAGAGAGAGATTTTAGGAGTGGATCATATATTTAGAAACTTCCTATTTTGCAGAACAAACTATACACACAATAACTTTGAGTCACAGTGATTTTAGTACTTATCTAATGCTAGTTTTTTCTAAAAGAAACAATGGCATTATTAAACCAATAATAAATCTCCTGACAAATCCTTTATTGGAACTAATCACATCAACAGCATTGAGCATTTACTCTGCACCATCACTCAGGCCCAATTTGAATTCATTCGAGAGCTAAATGGGAATTTTGGCCTTCTTCATAAGATAATTACTATAGCTTATCAACATTTATTGGCTTGAGTCTTTGGACATACTTTAACACAAATTAAATTGAATTTCATCTAATTGAATTGTTTGTGGCATTTGTAAAAGGTATCAGCCTACTCTTAATATTCCCCGATACCAAGATGATGAGGAAATAAAATCCTTATGTAGAAGCCTGTTTCATGAGTGTTATAATTCTTTATAAAAACTCTATGCACCTTTAGAAGGATGTGTCCTCACATTTCCATTTGGCTGAAATATCAAACTGAAGTAAGCGTTGGTCTTTATACAAAAGTCTCCTTATACATTTAAATATCAGACCTCTCTAAACCCTCTCTAACCCTGTAAGTATTCAGCCCCTTGGACACTTCACTGTTTTGTAGTGTTACAACCTAGAATTCAAATGGATTTAATTGTGGGTTTAAATTTTTTTTTCATTGTGAGACAAAACATAAAAAGCAGAAATGTGTTGATTGCATAAGTATTCAAACAGTATTCAAACCCAGAGCCACTTGTGGTTGCAGTTGTAGCTGTGAGTCTCTTTCAGGGTAAGTCTCTACCAGCTTTTCACCTCTGAATCCTGCAGTTGTTGGCCATTTATTTTGATAAAGTTGCTTATTTAAAGGGTTCTCGCCTGGTAACTCATTGCCCAATGTAAGGTCTAATTACTTAGTTCCTGGGAGAGTTTCTCTAGTTCCCTGATCAATTTCGAGTCTGCCAGTCACTGACTGTCTAGTTCGCTGCCTGTCCTGACCTGTGCCTGTTTTGACTATTCCTTCTGATCCTGTTCTGTACTGTGACATTGGTGTGTTTGGCCTGGTCTGTAACCCTGACTACTCCTTTGTTTCCTGTACTTGTACTGCATTGTCCGACTGTTACCGACCCGGCCTGGCTTTCGCCTACGTTTCTTGTTTCCCATTCTACTTCTTCACATTCAGTTCCCTAGTTTGCTTAGAACTTTCTCTTTGGGCCTCTCACATTAATACCTGGCAGCATTTGAGTCCCAAAGCCAAAGGGCGGCTGATATAGGCAGAAGGGCGAGCTGCAACATGGACCTTGGAGTCTGTTCTGAGTTTGAGATACCTTGCGTTAGAACAGATTGGGGAAGCGATTGAGGTATAGACTATGACAGGGTCAGTCTAATCCCTTTCGGTTCTTGGTTTTAAAGAACTCCAGTGTTGCTTGTGTTTAGTGTTAATAGTGATCTTAAGACCTATAGTTAATTTAATATAGATATCAGCATATATAGTGTATATATATAGTATATATATGTGAATGTATAGATAGGTCTGGATATGTATATATGTGCACTGGTGTTCATTTGGAGGCGTTGAACTTGGTGGACCTTAGTAGTTTTATATTTTTTAACCATTATCTGGCTTGAAGGTGAACTTCAAACCCAGTCTCAGATTTATTGCATGAGGCCCTGAGTGATACCTTCCAACTGTCTGTGCCACACTACTATACCCCTTTACTCCTGAACAAAGTGGGAGATCCTTGTATTAAGAAGGTGCCTGGCCCTCTGATAGCGCCAAGGTCCCTTGCGCACCCCCAACATAGCCTAGGAATGATTTCCGACCAAACCATAATCATCTCTGAGAAAAAGGCATTAAACCTGCTGATGTCCGAGCCAAGAGCTCGGCTATGCAGAGACGGCCTAGGTCATTGCCGCCTGCGTGAATTACCAGTACCACTGGAGGGGAGGTGATTCTACTAATTGCCACAACTTCTCGTAATACCTGTAGCCACTGTAAACCCCCCCATGCCAATGAAATTGTACCCCTGTAAAACCCAATGTCTCTTCCTGGATGAAATAACGTTCTCCGTTTGGCCAGCCGAATATAGGAGTGGTCAACCAGCCAGACTGACGCTGTTGGAGGTCCTGAAAGAAATTAAATCTGGACGTACATAAGTTGCAAAACACGCTGATTTCCAATGACCCAGTTTTTTTATTTGTTCATCCTTGAGCCCACTCAGGCTCACCTCGGTTGCTGCACCGATGCGGAACAAGTGAGTCCCAAATTCCGCCTGAATTAGATTAAGCTTGTGCAAATTACACTTTAATATGGACTCAAATTGAAAACAAATTGCGGAGAAACCGGAAACTATTGGCCAGGCCACCTATAGCTGTTAATGGGATCCAACACCAGTGGCCTAAAATGTCTGTCTTTGACCTCCTAATGTGCAAGCGAATCTTATCTTAATGACACAGCATGTTGCTTGCTAACAGGCCCCCTTTTTTTAACATGTTGGGTGGAACAGCTCGCTGACTCGAAACACTGCAAAAAAACGCTAGTACAAAAGTCGTTCTGAATAGAGAGACCTTGTAAGTGGATTTACAGACTGCAGGTAATATTAACAACATACTTTGCAATAGCGCAAAGGACACTGGTCTCCAGGATTATTTTCTGACATAACTCCGACTCCAGCCCTTCATGGCTTGGAGTATGGGGAACCTTTTAGTAACATCTTCCACTCCTGTAAGTTTTAACAAAAAAACTAAGGCCAGCGTTTTTAGCAACCGCCACCGAGTGGCCTCGACTTCAAAGCTGCAAAATATATTCCACTACAGCCTGAAAACAGTTCTCAGATGTCCAGGGTGTGCCCTGCGGGAACAAAGATACCCACTCTACCCAAGCTTTACCATTCGCAACACATGTAGAAGGTTCCACTGCAGTTCGTACCAGGTTCATAAGCTGTGATCCACTATCTCCCACAAGGAAGTTGGGCATTTCTGTCCATGCAGTTCTGCCTCTGGGACTAGTTCTCTGAATTTTTGCCACAATGAATGAGAAAGAGCATCAGCAGCTGCATTAGAAACCCTTGGCACATGCTTAGCGTGAAACCAGATGTTATGCATCAAGCAAAGCAGGACCAGCTGTCGCAACAGAGCTAAAATAGGTAAAGAGGAAGAAGTCAAGTTGTTAATAGGAAATACAATGCTCATGTTATCCGTCCAGAAACATACTTTTTATTTGCCATAACAGCACCCCTCATTTCCACCGCCATCACAATAGGGAATAGCTCAAGTAGGGCTAGATTCCTGCAAAGCCCAGACTCTGCCCAATACTTTGGCCAGGCACCAAAACACCACTGGTCTCCTAGGATGGCCACGAAACCCACTTAACCTGATGCATCTGTAAACAGAGATAAGTTACTCAGGGCTCAGGGCTCATCCAGCAAGACCTCCCATTGTACACCTTTAGAAATTGTTTCCACTCTTCCAGATCTTCCTTCAACTGCCGAGTTATCCTAATAAAGTGATGGGGGAATTTTGCCCCTCTCATAGCCAGGGATAACCTACATGAAAAAACCCTCCCCATGGGCATAATTCTGCAGGCAAATACCAGTAAACCAAATAAGGATTGAAGCTGTTTCAAAGTAACTTTGGATGCACCCTTTACTCGCTCGACTAAATTTTTTCACTTGGAAAACATTAACTCCATCTTAATGGTGTCGATCTCAATGTGAGAGGGACACCAAATTTAAAGGTGAAAAAACGAAAAGTGGATAGCAGGCCAGAGCAGGTGTTATTATCCGTTGGGCCTACAAACAAGAAGTCGTCCAGGTAGTGGGTTACCGAATGGGAGCTTGACTCACTACTAACTACCCACTCTAGGAAAGAACTAAAATTCTTGAACTAGAAGCAAGAGATTGAGCAACCCATTGGTAGGCACATATCATAATAAAAACATTCTTCAAAAAAGCATTCCAATAGATGGAAACAGTCTTTGTGGACAGGCAGGAGTCAGAAAGCTGATTCAATGTCAGTCTTAGCCAGGAGTGCCCCACTGCCCGACTACCGAACCAATGCAATTGCTCGATCAAATGGGGCATAAGACACCGAAGCGTCTCCCTTGCTAATCCCATCATTCACAGATTCACCTTTTGGGTAGGATAGGTGATGTATTATCCTAAACTTACCTGGTTCTTTTTTGGGAACCACTCCCAAAGGGGAAACCCTCAAATTGGGAAAAGGTGAGGCATCAAAGGGGCCCGCTATTCTGCCTAGCTGGACTTCCTTTCTTAATTTCTCTTGCCACCACCAAGCTTTACCATGGGCATGGAGTTCTTCAGGTAATGAGTAGTGTTGACTTTCTACCACACATTTTGTGCTAAATAAAGTTTAATTTTAGTCTCATTAGAAGAGAGATGCTTTTTCAGAATGTCTGCTATTCATCCTGTATAGCATTTTGCAAGTTCCAAACAGGCTGTAGTATGGATTTTTTTCAACAATTGTCTTCTTCTTCTTGCCCCTCCTCTTTAAAGCCCAGCTTTGTGGGAGGTACAGGGTTATAGTTGTACAGTTAATTGTTAATGCAGCTATTGATCTCTTAAGCTCCTTCAGGTTTATCATTGGCCTCTTGATTGCTTCTCTGAATAAAACTCTTCTTGCTCAGTTGCTAAGTTTTATTGTATGACTTTTCTATACGGAGTTGTGGTTATGCCAGATTTACACAATTTTTCAATGTATTGAATAGTGATCGGGGGGACATGTTCAATGTTTGGAATAGTTCTTTATATAAATTCTTCTGACTTCTGAAGGAAACTGGTTTCACCAGAGTTTATTAAGTGGTTTCAAAACAGGGGTGAATAATTATGCAATCTAGATCTTCCATTTTTTCTTATTGTTAAGTGGAAAATGTATAGCGTTTGTGTATATCAGTGACATAAAATCCCAATTAAACGCATTTTAATTCGAGATTGTACAAACCATGCAAAAGACTCTGAGTACTTAAGCAAGTATTAAGTAGTGATAAGCAGGGGCCAATTTCATTTATGACAGTCTACACACCTACAACAATTTTATGATCCTTGTACAATGACAGTCTGTTCTAAGTCACTTACTACTACTTAGTTACTACTTAGCTACTGCTTTAGCAAATGGCTCCTAAAGGGGTGGTTCACCTTCAAGTTAACTTTTAGTATATTGTAGAAGGGCCAATTCTAAGAAACTTTTCAATTGGTCTTCATTATTTATTTTTCATAGTTTTTTAATGATTTGCAATTTTCTTCTGTTTCTTTGCAGCTTTCAAATGGGGGTCACTGACACCATCAAAAAACAAATGCTCTGTAAGGCTACAAATGTATTGTTATTGTTACTTTTTATTACTTATCATTCTATTCAGTCCATCCCCTATTCATATTCCAGTCTCTAATTCAAATCAATGCAGGGTTGCTAGGGTAATTTGTACCCTAGAAACCATATTGCTGACACTGCAAAATAGAGAGCTGCTGAATAAAAAGCTAAATAACTATAAAACCACAAACAATAAAAAATTAAAACCAATTGCAAATTGTCTCAGAATATCACTCTCTACATTATACTAAAAGTTAACTCAAAGGTGAACAACCCCTTTAAGGGATATGACAAGTTTTCAATTAGTTGTAGATGCAAGGCTCACCTAAATCATGAATGCAGTATTTCTTCACATAGTTAGGATTCCTGTAATGTTGTCTCATATTCCTATATATTTGAGAAAAACTACTGCTGACATAACTACTTTCATAATAAACATATTTACATTTATGTTTAGATTAATTAGCCCAAATTCACTGAAAAAGCCTAACAAAGCAAGGAATGACTTTTTACTATAAATATATAATCTATCAGTCAATTAGAATGGCCAAGATAAGCAGATCGGCCAAGTGATTTATGTGGGAAAACTCCAGGTGATGCTGTATCAGTCTCCCCCTGAGTCAAGGTCTTCAATCCTCAATACAGTGAAACCATGATTTTAAGTCCCCTGATTTTAAGTTTTCCCGCATTTTACATTTTTTATTTGTGGTCCCACCAATTTATAATGCATTTGAATGGGTGCATTTCTCTGATTTTAGGTCATGTTTTCCCTGATTTTACATCCAAATTTTGTCCTGATGATCCCAAAAACTGCTTTTTTTCCTCTATGAATGTTATTTGTGAAATAAAGAGGTCTAAAATACTAACCAGATTTTGCCTGTTCTGCCTGTAAATGGTCAGTTCCAATAAGTCTGCTCCTTATACAGGCCTGCACCAATCACATATTGCTTTAATTGTGTGTGTGACTGACAGAGAATCTTGCTCATGCCCCCATAGTGTAACATTAACGCTGCAATGCTTAACCTTTGTAAATATTGTATCTCAAAGTAAAACAGACTCTTGTGCTTATCCTTTCAGTACTTGAAGAAAAAGTTACTTTAACACATTTCCCTTATTTTACATTTTCCCTGATTTTACATCATTTTTTTCTGGTCCCCTGAAAAATGTAAAATGGGGGTTCTACTGTATGTTATCTCACAGAAAGCCAACAGGTAATATAAATACATTTTGTTGAACAGCTTAAAGGGGAATGTTTTAAGTTTTAGTCACATCATTGTCTCAAGAAAAACTCATATTCATATCATTACAATGAGGCAAATGGTAAATTCTGCTGCTGCCTTTCCTTACAGTGAGCATAAAGATGGATTATGGGGCCCTTTGTCCTTCATTCCCAAATTAATTGTGTACAGACACTATGAGGGACTTGATTTGGTATTAGTAAATATGGCAAAAGCAAAAACATTTTGTCACGGTCGGCACGCTAAACAAGAACAGATGCCAAGTTCCCTGGTCTCGGCTCGACTTCACCAGTAGTGTGACCGCCTTTGGCTTCAGGAGGAGCCCTCAGCTACTCAGATGCCACCTGGATTTAACGAGAGGAACAAGGCGAGGAGTTCTGGCAAGCAAAGGGGCACGACTGTTGTTAAAGTCAGTTAGGCCGAAGATCACGGTACAATAGGATTAGGCAAGTTCGTAGTCAGGCAAGCTGGGTTGAGGCAGGCAGATATCAAGGATCGTCAGACAGGCAAGGGTCAAACCGGGTAATCAATCAGAAGGGATGAGGCAGAATCGGAATCAAAGTACAAGCTGGGGTCAGGTTATGGATATCAGAGGCTTGACAAAGGACCAAGTGGGGTCCGAAACATTGCCCCTCTTTTGTATGTACATGGGCTAAAATAAATCACGGATCACTTGCTTCACTACAAACAGTGTGCTGCCGGTTTGTTTTTTACATTGTATGCTGGACCCATTGGACAGGAAAGGGTCTTCCGGAGCAAGCACCTGATACCCTTGAATAGGGTTCTGCGTGAAGGGTAGAGCACTCCAAACTCCATATATATGGATATCAGAATAGTCAGGAACAGGCCGGGTCAAACACAGGAATAACAATAGCAGGATACAAGGAACAAACGCACAAAGGCTCAGGAAGGCACCAGGAATCAAATCCTATCACGGGCAATCACAAAATAAAAATGTCCCTTTAAATACTGTTTAAATTTCGCGACATTGCGCGCTGGCCCGCCGCTCGTCCTCTCTCTCTGCTGGCATGTTCCTAGTGCGTAAGATATATTTTATTACACATTTTTAAAGTTTCTGTTGACACTACTGTTGATAGATATTGAACTTGTGTAACCAACATCAAGTTCAGCCCCTCCAAATGAAAACCCAGCATCCATTCGCACACCCCTCCATACGTTCACATACATTATATATACCCATATCTATCCTAACTATAGGGTTTAGTATCACAATAGTCTTTGATATTATGTCTATCCAAGAAATAATTCAAGTCCCTCTTATAGTTATTAACAGGATCAGCATCACAACATCACCCGGCAGTGCATTGAAGAACCACCTACGTTGCTTCAAATGAAAGTCTGAAGGGTTGGCCTCTGGTGATCCTCTTTATGGGTAAAAAGGTCTCCTGATATTTGTCTATAATGTCCTCTAATGTATTTGTAAAGTGTAATCATGTCCCCTCGCAAGTGCCTTTTTTCCAGAGAAAACAACCCCAACCTGGACAGTCTCCCCTCATAATTGAAGTCTCCCAGTCTCATCCCTCTAACCAGTTTAGTTGCACTTAGTCTCTGCACTCTCTCCAGCTCATTTACATCCCTCCTAAGGACTGGAGTCCAAAACTGCACTGCATACTCCAGATGAGGCCTTACTAGGGATCTATAAAGAGGTAGAATTATGTTTTCATCCTTTGAGTCCTTTTTTATGCAAGACAGAATTAATTTGCTTTAGTAGCTACAGAATGACACCGCCCAGAATTATATAACTTGTTATCTACAAACACCTAGCCATCCTTTCACACTCCATAAACCCACCCCAGTAGGTTAACTGACTCCTGATTGGTGTCAGAGAGTTCATTGTATGGTCCTCTTGTACACATAGGGGCAGATTAATTACGGTTTGAATTGGAAAGTCAAATTTTCGAGTTGTATGTTTGGTCAAAACACACAAATTCAAATTGGGAACAATCCAAACTCGAACTGGAATTTGCATTTGAATTCGAGATTAATCATACCTGGACCCTTTGAACAATTTGAATTCAGCTTTTTTGCACCTAAAGCTGCCCAGTTCATGTAGAAGTCAATGGCAGAAGTCCAGTGGCCCATTTCAAGATGTTAATGGCCTTCCTGACAAGTACTGGAAACAGCATATTCTAGATGGGCCATTTCTTTCAAAAGAAAATTAATTGGCAGCTCTTCCTGTAAATCAGGGATCCCCAACCTTTTGAACCTGTGAGCAACATTCAGAAGTAAAAGGAGTTGGGGAACAACACTAGCATTAAAAATGTTCTTGGGTGCCAAATAAGTGCTGTGATTGGCCATTTAGTAGTCCCTATATGCCCCTATGTGCATTGTTAACCTACATTGAGGCTCTGTTTGGCAGTACATCTGTTTTTTATGCAACCAAAACTTGCCTCCAAACCTGGAATTAAAAAATAAGCACCTGCTTTGAGACTACTGGGAGCAACATCCAAGGGGTTGGAGAGCAACATGTTACTCACAAGATACTGGTTGGGGATCACTGCTGTAAATCTACACTGAGGGCTGTATTTACCAAAGAGGTGCTAAATCTATCTATCTATCTATCTATCTATCTATCATTCATCTATCTATCTATCTATCTATCTATCTATCTATCTATCTATCATCTATCTATCTATCTATCTATCTATCATCTATCTATCTATCTATCTATCTATCTATCTATCTATCTATCTATCTATCTATCTATCTATCTATCTATCATCTATCTATCTATCTATCATCTATCTATCTATCTATCTATCTATCTATCTATCTATCATCTATCTATCTATCTATCTATCTATCTATCTATCTATCTATCTATCATCTACAGTATCAGAGAGCATTCATGGGAATTTATGTGCAAAAATGTAATGGGTCAGTGTTTTGGTCCTACACTAGAAGAAAGCTGAAAGCTGTTAACCGCAATTCCTTAGTTAAGTCCCCATTTGAATCTCAGCTGTTTGAATAGATGGTTTTGATTTATTTGCGTTCATTAAAATTCCAACTTGGTCAACCTTGTAATTTTTAATTTATGGCATGAGCAGATTGTGTTTTTGTATTGTCTTAACAGTGTGGTACATTAACTATATGTGAATTGTAAATGTGGTTTAATGCATCACACACACACACATTGGCTCTGGCTCTATATGTGGTTGTAAAGAAAAAAAAGAAAGAAAACATTTGGTTTTGGCCAAAAGAAAAACGAAATGGAAAATTGTGATGCCAAAAGTGGCTTAGGAAATAAAATCCTAGGAAAATACATTAACATTGCGTTTTATTAGTATGTTTTAGTGTATTTTCTTTGTCAGTCTGCAAATATACAAATGGGAATGCAGTCAATTATTCTGAGTACAGGTATGGGGCCTATCCAGAATGTTCGGGACATGGTATTTTCCAGATGAGGGATCTTTCATGCCTTGAATCTGCTAAAAGTTGTTTAAGCATCAAATAAACCCAATAGGACAGTTTCACCTACAATAATGATTCATATTGTCTTAGTTGGCAAGATGTACAAGGTACAGTCTTATTTTTATAGAGAAAAAGGAAATCATTTTTTATAAATTATTTGATTAAAATGGAGTCAGTGGAGGTTTTTGGAAAGGGGGTTTCCAGATAATAGATCCCATACCTGTGTTGTACAAATCATGGGTAAAGTTAAAAATAATTATGTTCATTTATTATTTACACTGTATTTATATTTTTAAGCATAAGTGGATACAAGCTAAATATTTACTTAGGTTACAAATTCCAACATCCTATTGTTTTGGTGGAAGGGTTTAGAAATATAGTGGGGGAATAGAAGAGGAGATGAGACAGAAAAACATGATAGAAAGGGGATAAGTATGGTGACCTGTTATCCAGAATGCTTGGGACCTAGGGTTTTCCGGATAAGGGATCTTTCCGTAATTTGGATTAACATACATGAAGTCTACTAAAAAATATTTTCAACATCAAATAAACCCAATAGATTTGTTTTCCCTCCGGTAAGGATTAAATATATCTTAGTTGGGATCAAGTACAAGGTGCGGTTTTATTATTACACAGAAAAAGGAAATCATTCTTAAATATTCAAATTATTTGATTAAAATGGAGTCTATGGGAGCTGGCCTTCCCATAATTAAGAGCTTTCTGGATAACGGGCTTCCAGATAATAGATCCCATACCTGTAGAAGGCATTTAGTTTGCTCAGGTGCAGTAATAGCAACCAATCAGACTTTTCCTTTTGAACAGGTGACCAGCAAATATTTAGTACTGCTGATTGGTTGCTATGGGTTGCTATACTAGGGCAAACTTGCTCATTTATAAGCACAATCTGAACAAACTTGCACCTGAACAATAACCAATGGCAACCAATCAAATGTTTGCATGAACTGCTCAATCATTCAGTTGGCTGAAAAACGCCAGTCACTGAGCACCTGCCCAAGTGCAAATGAGACAAATTACAGGTATGCAACCCGATATCCAAAATGCTCGGGACCTAGGGTTTTCCAGATAAGGGATCTTTATGTAATTTGGATCACCATACCTTAAAGTGTACTACAAATTAATTTAGGAATTAATTGAACCCAATAGGATTGCCTTCAATAAGGATTAATTATGGCTTAGTTAGAATCAAGTGCAAGGTACTATTTTATTAATACAGAGAAAACTGTAATTATTTTAAAACATTTGACTTAATTCATTAAAGTGGAGAATTCTCTTAATTTGGAGCTTTCTGGATAACAGGTTTCTGGATAATGTATCCCATACTTATATTACAAAACTCCATAGCCAGTAAGATTCTTGGACAAAATTGGGTGCACGCAAGGTGCAGCATGAGAACCTATTTTAGTTTTAGGGGGAAAGGCTGCAAAGTTTTAAAAATGTTTGTTTGTTAGCTTAACAAGTAACAAGCTAAAGGTGCAAATTCACTAACCTGTGTAGTTGCGCCTGCGTTGGCTTCACTAGAGTTCGGCGCACTTCACAAGGCGTAGTTTCACCGGCTCTACGCAAATTCACAAAAATGCGAAGTTGCACTCAGGCAGGCGAATGGTAGCAAAGCTACGATACAGTTGCTTCGTCAGGCAAAGCGAAGTTACTCTAGCGATGCCTAATTATGTGTAAACACGTAAGTGACCTGCTGAGGTGCCTGCTCGTGAGTGGATGTATATGGCCTGTTTAAGCGCTTCCTATGCTAAATAACCATTTAATATTATTTTTTATAAATTATATTAATGTTATCCTATATATAGCACCAGCTATACTGTACATCAGTTCCTGCCCTACTGGAGCTTGCAATCTAAGGTTGAGGAAACTACTACCTGGAGGAATCCTACATGAGAACATTAGCTCTCAGTCTGGGACTCACAGCCTTATTCATTTGCAACAGGTAAAAACAAAAATGGGTTGAGGGCAGGGGCAATCCTGCCCATTTTACCACCTGAGGTGGCCTTTGTTTTGCGCCTAAGGCGGCCTTCTTTTTGCGGCCCCCCACCTCCCCACATCGCTCACCTTCAGCACCGGACAGGCGCTAGTGCTATTGCCCTCTCTGCACTAGAAGAGATGAATTTCTGGGTTGAAAACCTGAAATTCGTCTCTAAAAGTTACTGTTAGAGGCATTTTTGCCGCTCCTGGTCGAGGGAGCTCAGTAGAAAAAGAAAAACTCGAAAACTGAAGATACTGTAAAATATGTTTGAGAAGACTCATGAAGAAATCACCAGGGGACTGGTATGTTTGAAGTGATCTGAATTGTGGTTCAATTAAGTGTAATAAATGAGATACTGTGAAGTATGGTTTTTATGTGGCTACTATTTTAAGAGCAAAAACGAAATGACTGTCGATGTCAATATTATTGATGGGAAGAAAGATAGGAAGGCCATAAAAAGTGACAAATGTCGAGACCTTACTTGTGAGCCAACATTAACCATCTGAGAAATAAACAGAGCATCAGATGAAGATATAGCTTCAAGTACAGAACATCTTCTCTTCAGTCCTCTTCACTGCAGCCCTAAGCCCCTTCTCTGTGTGATTTACGTGACTGTCCACGGGATTTAGCATATCTTATTGCTTCTGTCTTTTTGCACAAATAAAGTAAATTGTTGAAGGATTATGGAATTGTATTTTTTGGGGGCCTTGTGTGCCAGCACATTCCTTTAAGAAATAAGAGTATGCAATTCAACAATATCTCTCTGCTTGATTTAGAGTTTGTTAGGTTCAGATGGAGCGCGGGGTATTCCAAATAAGCATGCAACACTTCAGAGATTGTTCTTGCTTGCTTGACACAAGGGACTGGAGGGCTTGTTTAGGTTCTGTGCAGCAGGGTAAAAAGTGCAAAAAGCAGGTGAAAGCCATTGTGTTTTACAAAATTTGCATCCTTCCCCAGATGTAAGAAACTCTAGTTCCTGCTGTCCAGAATGGAGCACAAGGACCCAGGCTTTCTAACTACAGTGCTCCCTGTGGTCAGCAGCGATTTATTCATGAGGGGCTGACTAGGGAGGCATGTAGATTTTTCCTATCCCAATCTCTTACCTGACCTCTAACTAGCCTGTCAGACCTTATGGCAGTCAGTTGCCAGGACAAGGCACCCTAGGCAAGGGCTTCAATTAGCGCCCCTTCCCCACCCTGTATTACCATTTCTCACCTTACCATTACAGGTTTTTAATAAACAAACAACACATTAATGAAACTTTTCATTTATATAAACACTGCCCCCAAATCTGTACCTGTGCCATCAGCCAGCCATTAACATTGCCCCCAAATCTGTACCTGTGCCAGCAGCCAGCCATAAGCATTGGCCCTAACAGCCATATTTATTAATACTGCTACTGTGTTCTGCAGCAGGCCCCAAACCTCCCCCCCACCTCACCTGTACCTGTGTGCCAAACCCACGCCCCCATGATCTATTCTAGACTGTACCTGTGCCAACAACAACAAGCATCAAATTCAATGTAATGATATGGATCATTAGGAAAATATTAAAAGGCAGCTGCCCAAAGAACCCAGGGGCCCCAGCCAGCAGGAGTCAAGACAGACAGGTCTTCCTTCAGCGCCATTACTGCCACCTCTAGTACACACAGGCACAGCAGGTTCTCTCCAACCCCAACCAATCCTTTGTATGACGTGTTGCACAGTCCACTGCAAACACGTGCATCAGTGTGCTAACGCATCAGAATGGAAGGCATCAACTAGTAGTCACGCTCCAGGGTGGGGGAGGGCTTGCAAAATTTTTATAGGCTATAACAAACCCCAGAGGGGGGGTTGCAAAAAAGAAAAAAAAAATGTTTTCCCCTTAAGAAGTGTGTCCCCCCAGTTATTGTGGCCTAGATGGTTGCCTACCCTGCCTACCCCTTGGCCTGGCCCTGGTTAAGACAGCGCAAAGCTCTGTCCCTTGTTTATGATTTTCAATCCAGTGGGAGGTGCACTGGCCTTTGTGAATGTTATTTTCTCTTCATTTCTTCATTAGTCAAGATCCCTTCACAAAAGTTTCTATGCTCCTCTCATATGTTCTGATCATAGGATTTGGTGCTTCCATACATTTCTGTAAGACTCCTAAAATGCATATTATATTTTGGGTATTCATTCTATCGCCAATAGATTTTGCAATATATAGATCTTGATCAGATCATGGGACATGTAGTTTGGTGTCACAGCATCTAGAGTTGCCAACAGAGTGGAGATAGGAAGGAGTCCTGTTAGGGGTAGTCCAAACAGGAGGCAGGGGGAAGGGCCCCCATTAAAGTGGTGGAAATATGTGATCCTAAAAAGGAGATGTAGCATAAGTGAAAATTCCCCTAATCTTGTAGGCAATAATGAATAATGTATGTGTCAACTTTCACTATGGGCTAAAAATGATCATTCTGGACTTTATTTTAAAAAAGTCCCTTTTTTAGCTCCCCATAGATCCCTGTTTCAAATGAGGGATGTAATGTTCTAATGGTCCCTGCCCAAGCACAGTAGGAGTGGCATAGCCAATCACAGCTCTGCAGTCATAAAGACAGGCTTCAGTTCCCTATCAGGTCCTCCCAGCTCCCGATTGGTTCTCATCCTGCAGTGCAGTGTGCTGAGTGATGCCAGCTCCCCTGCAGACTAGGAAAAATTAGGGTGGAGAGGTTCTGCAAAACCTTTAGTGCCGGTATTCATTTTTTAAAAAGGTAGTTGGGATTTATTCAGAAATTTCAGAAAACCCCTACATTAGTGGCCTGTTGGTGAAATCTGGGCTGTTTAGTTCTGGGGACAAAAAAAAAATCTTCCTCTACGTTTTAGTGATGACACTTTGGGGGTCACACATAGGGTTGCCACCTTTTCTTGAAAAAAATATCGGCCTTCCTACATATTTATCTTTTTTTCCTATTAATAACATTGGGCTCAATCATCAAAAATACCGGCCAGGCCGGTGGCAACCCTAGTCACACGTCATGTGGCAGGGGGTTGGTCAGAAAGTTGAAATTTGTATTTGGGCCGGTTCAGATAGTCAATGGAATATTTTTGGCTAAAATTATATTGTTTCTCCCAACTGGAGTGTTGGATCTATTAGGCTGCACAAGAATTTGCTATTTAGGCCTATTTTCATTATCGTGGTACTTTATGTGTTTGAGGTAAAAAGTCATCAGTCACAAGCTCCAAGCTGAGCCGGTGAACCTTATTTCAAGTAATGACTTTAGGTTATTTTCCATAATTGATTTATCAAAGAGATTCACGAAGGAAGGGAAAATTGCGGAGACGATGGAAGGAGAATGGAATGGGGTTAATGTAGGGAAAAAAAAACACCAACACTTAGTTAACAGAAGGCATTTAGGCCGTCAGGCAGCAATCCCACCGAAGGCAATCGTGTGTAACTGCACAGATGAAAACAGTGGCCCGGCAGACATCTTACCTCAGCCTTCAAGTGCAACCACAACAAAAGCAGCAGGAGAAAGGTCAGACCTGTGAAGTGCTATTTGTTTTCACTGAAACCCCATCCTGCACTTATCACCAGCCTAACCAGCACAGGAATCAATTACCAATTGTCAGGCCGAAACCTGACCCAAGAAACAAAGGAAGGACACGACCTCCACAGGGAAAAAAGGAGGGAACTGGGAGCGCTCACTCCGGCTGCAGGAAGGGTTAATGGGGCTGAGCCACTCTCTTCTTTTCTTTCTCTGTAACTAGGATCGATATCACCGCTGTGTAATTTGCTCCTTCATGTACCAGAGATGGACAGTGGATTGTGGAGACTGTCAGGCTCAGGTTTCCTAAATGACTTCATTTAATAATTGAAGACAATCATATCCCACTCGTTTAAAAGCATTTACATAAAATTAGGAGGAAGAAGGGGGCACTTAATTTCTGCCAGCCATGCCAGTTTGCAGGGAAATGTTTTCCCCTTGTTCTCACTGTTTTATGATTAAAGGATGTTCCCCATATAGAACAAAGCTCA